>CAJQZJ010000553.1:484903-495638 GCA_907164525.1 Lophiomys imhausi
ACACACACACACACACACACACACACACACACACACACACACACACATACATTTAAACCAACTACTAATAATTTATTTTCTGTCACTTTCCACATGTGGTACATCGGGAAGTCCTATTGGTTCTACCTAAAGAATAAATTTAGAATCAGTTGTTTCTCTTCATCTTCTGTCATGGTTAGTTTCTGTCAACTTGGCACAGGCAGAATCATTTGGGAAAAATAACCACAATTGATAAAATACCCCATCCTAATGGCCCTGTAGGCAAGCCTGTGGGCATTTTCCTGATTAATGATTCATATGAGAGGGCCTAGCCCATCAGAGTGGTGCCACCACTGGACATGTCCTGAATTGTGTATGTTGAAAGCAGACTGAGCAGCCATGAGCAACAAACCAGGAGGCAGTGCTCCTCCATGGCTTCTGTTTCACTTCATGTCTCAATTGTCCTCGTATGCTTGAGTTCCTGCCTTGACTTCCCTTAGTAATGGACTGTTACCAAAAAAATGTTAAGTCAAATAAGCCCCTTTCTCCCAAATTGCTTTTGGTCATGGTGTCTCATCATAGCAATAGAGACTCTAAGACACCTTCCCTGATACCCATTCTGATGTAAACTACCATGATCTTTCATTGGTAGCACTACATAATTCTATATCCTCCTTCCTGCTCATTTCCTCTCTTCCTATTGTCAGTTCTCTACACAACTGCTAATAAGTGTAATAATGCTGCTTAAATCCTGTCACGTGTCTTTCTTTGGCTCAGAATCTATTAGTTGAGTCAGATCTCACTATGAACACAAGCCTACTCCTCATAATGATTTCAAAGACCCCGTTATTATCATGTCCCTTTTAACTCTGTGACTTCAAACCACTGTTCACTACACTCCTGTCACAGTGGCCTTCCTACTTTTCTTCAGAGCCACTAGGCACACTCCAGGCTGTGCTAGCTATTCATTTCATTTGGTTCATAAGATTTGAGTCAGCTCTGGAAAAGTTCTTCATCCTGGAAGATAGTTTCTTTATCTGCCTCTGTCTGTTTCTGTCTCTATCTCTCTCTGTCTCTGTCTGTCTGTCTGTCTGTCTCTCTCTCTCTCTCTCTCTGTGTCTTTATCTTTGTCTCTCTCCCCACACCTGTGTGTATGTGGATGTGTGTAGAGGCAGGAGGCCAATTTTGAGTATTTTCTCAATTGTTCATCACCTTAATGTTTGAGATAAGATTTCTCATTGAAGCTGGAATTCGCAGATTTCGCTAGACTGCCTTGATAGGAAAATCTAAAGATCTTCCTTTCTCAGCCTTTCCAGTGCTGGGGTTACAGTTGTACGCCACTGCACATTTTTATTAGGTATGGAAGATATAAACTCAGGTCCTGGGTTAAAGAGATGGCTTAGAGGTTAACAGCACTGAATGCTCTTCCAGAGGTCCTGAGTTCAATTCCCAACAACCACATGGTGGCTCATAACCATCTATAATGAGATCTGGTGCCCTCTTCTGGCCTGAAAGCATACATGCAAGCGGAACACTGTATACATATTAAATAAATAAATCTTAAAAAAAATAAAACTCAAGTCCTAATATTGTGCAGCAAGTACTTTTATCAACTGAGATATTTTCCCAGACAAAAAGGTCCTTTCTAATCTTTCTAATATTACAACCCCACATCTAATCATTTACATATGCCAAATATTATGCTAAGGGTTTTATATACATTCCCTTGTCTACTCTTCACATCAACTTTTGTATATTGATATTCTTAATATAATTTTTAGATGATAAACTTGAGATCCAAGAGGTTTGGGTATCTATTTTGCTGTTGAAATGGCATCTCTCAGCTTCTTCATTGACTGAGAAATGTGTTAAAAATAGTTTCCAAATCACAACTAACAATAAGTTAAAAACTAAGATTTCATGGAAATAATGACCACACTATTTGCTTTAGCATCTAACATTGTCATTTCTGTAAAGGAAATAAAATTAGGCAGGAAACTGTTTACTGACTTTACCACTCAAATGAGTTCACTTCATCATTGTAAATATTCTTTTTAAAATGATTTAGATTGGTTATATATCCCATATTTTAAGGCTAGTTTATTTTTTTTCAGACCTTCAAAATGTCTCCAGCCTCAAAAGATGTCACCTCAATTGTGGGCTACCATACATTTAGAGAGACATAGAAAGTAATGGAGGCATTTCTTGGAAGCCTCAGAATGGTACAAATTGAACCCTATTTTTCTTGTTCTTCCCTGTTTAAAACTTCTTCAGAAATATTATGTATTAGTCAGGGTTTTCTAGAGGAAAAGAGCTTACATAATAAATATATATTAAAAGGAAACCATGCTAGTAGAACATTTCCGAAAAAGAACTATCATTCTATAGGATTCATCTGTCTTCTGCACAGGTAAAGTAGGAGAGTTAAAAGGAGGGTATGGTAGCCAAACATTAGGCGAAAATCAGGGAGTCTTGAGGAAGAATCAAGGGAAGGTTTGAGGGAGCTGGAGAGATCAAAGATACCACAAGGAGACCCTGATAGCCAATTAACTAGGACACAAGGGGGCTCATAGAGACTGAACCAAAAACCAAAAAACATGAATGGACCAGTCCTAGGCACACTACACATTTGAAGCTGATGGGCTGCTTGGTCCTCAAGTGGATCCCCTAAAATTGGAACAGGGACTATCTCTGACTTGAACAAGGTTACCTCCCTCTGGATTCTATTTTCCTAGCAAAACTGCCTTGTCTTGCCTCAGTGGAAGGGGAGGCAATTAGCCTTGATGCAATTTGATATCCCAGAATGGGTTGGTACAGGGTTGGGAAGGGAGTATGGGGAAAGTGGGTGGGAGGGTGGGACTGAGAGGAGGGAGGGAAATGGCGATTGGAATGTAAAATAAACAAGTTAATCAAAAATATCAAAACACAAAGAAAACGCAAAAGGAAGGTGTGGTGGGAATACTAATCCTTCATCTTTCAAGTCTTTGATGGTGGCACTCATTTCCGCAATGCCTGCAGTGATGAATACCAGTTTGTGTTCACTATTTTCCCTGGCAGAGGCAGTTCCAATGGTTTCTGGCTGCTCTTTCCAACCATAATAGCCCTTACCCAACAGAACAGGGAACCAATGTGGGAATCGGGCCAACTTCTAAGTATATCTGTCCCAATTATGGATTCTGGAACTAAAGAAATAACCACAAGATGAGTTCAGAGACCCACTGACTCCACTTAATTGAACCTTGGCTAAAACTCCATTGATGACCTAATCTCTTTAAAGCCCCCTTTAACTGGAGGGAAACAGTTTGCAGGTGGGGTTCCGAGGACCAATTTCAGCTCAGGGAGAGTACCTAGTAGACTCCAAAAGGCATCATTATTTCCCTTTCTGAATGGACAGTTACCTTAGTAAAAGACCAGAGGTCCCTTTTTGGAAGGATGGGAGAAATGTCAGTAACAACAAGGTCCTTCACTAAGGAAATCCATCCTCCCTTCATTTATGACATTCTAGATGTGTAAACTGGCTCAAATCTGGAAATTAGTTGAGAGGATGTGACTCTCTGTTGCCAAAATTCAAGATAGCCTTTCATGAACTTGTTCTTGAGTTGTTCTGTTTTTATTGATCAAGTAAAAACTTTGTTGGTTTCCTATCTATTTTACTTCTGGAAACACAATGATTAATTAGCCACTGTCAAATGTCTACATTAGTCAGGCCATTATGAACATTACTTTTCCTATGCTGTCCAATTAAAGTAAGTGAGAGGCTAGGAGTCAGACAAACCCCTGGTATGCAGACAGGGAGAAGAGCCTCCATGTAGAGGAATGCACTTTTCATTTAAACATTTAATATAGTGGAAATAAATTTGAAGGAGAGCAGGAAGAGGTATATGTTAGGGTTTGGAGGAAAGAAAGGTAAAGGAGAAATGTAATTATATTATAAAAAATAAATTGAAGCCAGGCATGGTGGTGCACACTTTTAATTCCACTGCTCAAGAGGCAAAGGCAGGCAGATCTCTGAGTTTGAGGCCAGGCTAGTCTATAGAGTGAGTTCTAGGACAGCCAAGGCTACACAGAGAAACCCCGTCTCAAAAAACCAAAAATAAATAAATAAATAAACAAACAAATAAATAAATAAATAGATAGATAGATAGATAGATAGATAAATAAATAAGTAAATAAATAATACATTAATAATAAAATGATGGCGAACTTCTTGATTATTCTCCCTTTCTTTTTTTTTCTTTTTCTTTTTTTTTTTGGTTTTTCGAGACAGGGTTTCTCTGAATATCTCTGGCTGTCCTGGACTCGCTTTGTAGACCAGGCTGGCCTCGAACTCACAAAGATCCACCTGCCTCTGCCTCCCAAGTGCTGGGATTAAAGGCGTGCGCCACCACCGCCCGGCTTATTGTCCCTTTCTAAGACCAAAAAAAAAAAAATTTGGGTGGGCTTGCCCCTGCCCCATGCCCCACCTTTACCCTCACCCCCACACTGGATAGAACTCTTTGACAGGACTTTCAAATCTCTAAGCAGGGTTGGGGTTTCTTGTGCTGGGAACTAATTTGTCAGATTCCCTTTCTTTTTCTGGATTTTCCAATCCCCTCTACTAGTTCAAACCAACCAATTATGAGGAAAATGGGGAATGACTGCATTCCTACATATAAAAATTTTGGCTGTCAAACAAACTCAGACACCAACTCTGGGTCCCTCTCACTTTGGGGTATGTTTCTCTTTGTGTACTTTGCTCTCTCTCTCTCTCTCTCTCTCTCTCTCTCTCTCTCTCTCTCTCTCTCTGTATGTGTGTGTGTGTGTGTGTGTGTGTGTGTGTGTGTGTCTTTATTTTCAATAAAACTTGAGTGATTGCTGAGACTGTAACTGGACCCCAGACCTTAGCAGGCCCCAAGACCATGATGGAAATACCATTCAGGCTGTAAAACTCAGAACGTAAACAGTACTACATGCCAAAACGAAAAAAAAAAAAAGCATGATCATTAAAGTCTGTACTTCTGGAAAAGCCTCTAAATGTACTAACTTTGCTTTTTGACTTCTGTAGTTCCAAAGTTGACTAGCTGTTCTTGTTAACTGAAGTATGCAAACTCAGAACATGGTTGTTTTTTTTTTTCTTTTTTTTTTTGTTTTTTATTTTTTGTTTTTTTTTTTTTGCTTAAAAGCTCTTCCTGAAAAAGGCTTAGTGTTACACTGGGATCTCAAACACCAGTATAGTCTCTGGCTGGCTAATGAAGACTTTCTATTGGCTTAAACCCATGTCCAAACAATCTTCTCTGGTGCATACTCCACAACAGAAATCTTGCTTTTCTGCCTTGTGATTCTTTAAATCAGCAGAGAAAAAGAACTTGGTCCTGCAAGCCTAGGCAACGTTATCATGATGGCATCATTTTGTGGTTCACTCTCCAGAAATGGGAGAATCCCTGCCAAAGTCAGTGTGGCTGAACCCTCAGACTGGTCATTCATTGTATTTCCCTTTTCCTCTCTAACAAGAAAAGTCACCTAAGACATTGCTCCTCCTAAACTAATGTCGATGTATTGGAGAGGATAAAATTCATTCAGACAGTTCCCCAATGGCAATCAATCTTGATGACTTCCTGAGTTACTCACATCTGGTTCAAGAAAGACTTCATGAATTTTATTCCACACAAGATTGAATTTTATGATTTTATCCTTGTATTCATAATCTTTTCCAATTAGTCCTGTTGTGTTGTATCTTCTTTCCCTATCTTCACTTCACTTGTTCAAATCACAATGAAAAAGACCATTAACAAGGTATTTAGGACTGCCCACAAGTTCCTTAAGGAAGTTAAGCCACTTTGTGATGGTGATGGAATTCTACACCCCTATTAAAGACTTGTGATTAGAGACTAAATCTTATCCTATTGATGTAAGGCCTGGCTCACTACTGCCTCTACCTGTAGTCCTATGGGATCTGGTACCTTCTTCTGTTGTGCACATGCAGACAAAGCATCTATATACATAAAATAAATAAATCTCTAAAGAGAGAGAGAACCTCAGCTATTCACTCCTAGTGAATCATAATATTCATGGTAACAAGAATATTAATTAATATTATAAGTATAAGAAGCTTTGACAAAAGATGTAGAACATTTGGTAGAGTGCCTGAAGCCGTAGGTTTCATCTCTAGCACCACATAAAATCATACCCAGATGTAGTAGGGCATACCTGCATTCCAAGCACTTAAGAAGTGGAAAAGGGAAGATCAAAAGTTTAAAGTCATCCTTACCAACACAAGGGTGTGAGGACAGCCTGTGCTGTCACAAAACAAAACACGTTTAAGAAGCACTGGGTTAGGTATCCTAGGAATACAGAACAGGAAAAAGCCCAAAGGTCATAGGGACTTTTTAAGTGCCTTCAGTAGCAACTCATTCAACCTAAGCATAAGTAGGCTTAAAAGTAGGTCATAAAGTAGGCTTAAAAGTCTAGGTTTGGCCGGGCTGTGGTGGCGCACGCCTTTAATCCCAGCACTTGGGAGGCAGAGGCAGGCAGATCTTTGCGAGTTCGAGGCCAGCCTGGTCTACAAAGCGAGTCCAGGACAGCCAGAGCTGTTAAATAGAGAAACCCTGTCTCGAAAAACCAAAAAAAAAAAAAAGTCTAGGTTTGCCAGATATTTTAATATTACATTTTACGGAAGAGGATGGGGGGTTGAGGGTGGGAGGGTGGGACTGGAGGGGGAATAGGGAGGGGACTGCGATTGAGATGTAACTTGAAGAAATATAAAATAAAGGAAAAAAATGACCACTAGGAAAGAACAATGCAACAATAAAGATTAATGCAAATAAAAAATAAAAAATAAAATTTCCTAATGAAAAATATTAACATCCAATAATCTTTAAATACTTGGTAATGAGAAATAAAATGGGAGTTATTGTCCAGATGTTCTGTTTATAGCTTCTGATGTAATGCAGATTTTTGTCAGGTCACAGAGGCTCTATGATCTGCCTCTTATTCCTCCAGAAATCTGACTATGCCCACTACTTGACATCTCTTCCCTAGAAAGAAATGACAACTTTACTGTGACAGACAGAGCGCACAGATTTTAGAAGGAAAATTGAACCCTTTGCAACAAAGTAAATTTAAGCTCCATCCCAGAATCTGTTTCATTTTCATCAAGATTCATCCCAAAGTCAATCGTGGCATCGAATTTCATGCTGCCTTCTAAAAAAAAAAAAAAAAAAAACCTATAAAAGTAAGGCATTTCCTTTGTTTCTGTGAAATTCAAGGGCCTTTATCTCCTTTCAGGACTCCTATCATGCCATTCACTATACACAACAGCTCTCTCTCCTAATGCAGCTCCTCTCTCTCTGGACCTAAGCATCTGCTCTCCTCCAGTGCCCTGTCACTCTTAATGCTTCTCCTCTCAGGTTTATTTGTTTCCACTTATTTTTTCAATTAGTTCTTTGAAAATTTTGCACAATGTTTTGATCAAATTCACAGCCTTCCTCAACTCCTGCCAGATCCACCTCCCCTTCCCTACCTACCAAACTTTGTGTACTCTTTATTATTTAAGTCCACCAAGTCCAACTTATGCTACACATATATTCTTGGGTATATGTCCTTCCACTGGAATGTGGATGACCTGCTAGATGTTACATTCCCTCTTCCAGAAGCTATCAATTGCCAATAACTCTTCATCTATCAGAGATTGGATGGGGGCTTATATCTGCCTTCCCATTTCATACTGAGATTTAGTTTAGCTTCGGTAATACAGGTCTTATACACACTGTCAAAGCTGCTGTTAGTTCACATGTGCAGAGTAACCTCAAACTTCATAGGAAAATACAAATGACTCAGGATAGCCAAAATAATCTTGAGCAATTAAAAAAAAAAAGACTGCTAGTGGTTTTGTCTATGAGTTTTCATACTGCAGAGCTATAGTAATAAAAAAAACAGTATCATGCTGGCTAAAAAAAAAAATAAAAAACTAGGCTCATTGATTAATGGGATACAATTGAAGATCTACATGCACCTGATTGTTTTACAAAGAGGTCAACAATACACATTGAAGAAAAGACAGCATCTTCAACAAATGATGTGGGTCAAACTGAATATATGTAGAATAATAAAACTAGTTCTCTCTCTCTCTCTCTCTCTCTCTCTCTCTCTCTCTCTCTCCTGTGTGTGTCCACTCTGCTCCCTTAGTTCCTTATCTCTTACTCTTCACAAAACTCAACTCCAAGTGGATCAAAGATCTCAACATAAATTCAAATATCCTGAATCTAATAGAGCAGAAAGTGGTACAGGAAAAGACTTTCTGAGCAAGACCTTCATAGCAAATATATTAAGACCAACTATTATTAAATCTGATCGGGCATCATGAATCTAAAAAAGCTTTTGTATAACAAAGGACACCATCATTTGAATCAAGAACTGTTACCTTCTAATAGATTTAGTGTGTCAAGACTTATGTTAGGGTCTTTGATCCACTTGGACTTAAGTTTTGTACAAGGTGATAAGTATGGGTCTAATTTCATTCTTTTACAAATGGACATCCAGTTAGACCAGCACCATTTGTTGAAGATGCTGTCCTTGTTCCATTGTGTGGTTTTGGCTTCTTTGTCAAAAATTAAGTGACCATAGGTGTGTGGGTTCATTTCTGGGTGTTCAGTTCGATTCCATTGATCCACTGGTCTGTTTCTATATGAGTACCATGCTGTTTTTATTACTATTGCTCTGTAGTACAGCTTGAAATCTGGGATGGTGATACCTCCAGATGTTTTCTTTTTCTTTTTTTTTTTTTGGTTTTTCGAGACAGGGTTTCTCTGTGTAGCCCTGGCTGTCCTGGACTCGCTTTGTAGACCAGGTTGGCCTCGAACTCGCAAAGATCCACCTGCCTCTGCCTCCCAAGTGCTGGGATTAAAGGCGGGCGCCACCACCGCCCGGCCAGATGTTTTCTTTTTTATTGTACAAATTGATTTAACTATTCTGGTTGTTTTTTTTGTTGTTGTTGTTCCTTATGAAATTAAGAATTGCTTTTCCCAGGTCTATAAAGAATTGTGTTGGTATTTTGATAGGAATTGCATTGAATCTGTATATTGCTTTTGGCAGGATGACCATTTTTATTATGTTGATCCTACCTATCCATGAGCATGGGAGATTTTTCCATCTTCTGATGTCCTCTTCAATTTCTTTCTTTAAGGACTTGAAGTTCTTGTCATACAGGTCTTTCACTTGCTTGGTTAGAGTCACCCCAGGTATTTTATATTGTTTGTGGCTATTGTGAAGGGTGTTGTTTCCCTAATTACTTTCTTAGCCCATTAACCCTCAAACTCATAGGCAGAGGTGACAACTTCCTGAACAGAACACCAACAGCTCAGGATCTAAGACCAACAATCAATAAATGGGACCTCATGAAACTGAAAAGCAAAAGACACTGTCATTTGAACAAAACGGCAACCTACAGATTGGGAAAACATCTTCACCAACCCCACATCTGACAGAGGGCTAATATCCAAAATTTACAAAGAACTCAAGAAATTAAATGCCAAGAAACCAAATAATCCAATAAAAAATGGGGAACAGAGCTAAACAGACAATTCACAAAGGAAGAATCCCTAAGGGCTGAGAGACACTTGAAGAATTGCTCAGCATCCTTAATCATCAGAGAAGTACAACTCAAGAAGACTCTGAGATTCCATCTCATACCTGTCAGAATGGCTAAGATCAAAAACTCAAATGACAGCACATGCTGGGGAGGTTGTGGAGAAAGGGGAACACTCCTCCATTGCTGATGGGAGTGCAAACTTGTGCAACCACTATGGAAATCAGTCTGAAGATATCTTAGAAAACTTAACATATCTCTACCTCAAGACCCCGCCATACCACTTCTTGGTATACATCCAAAAGATTTCTCACCAAACCACAAGGACGTTTCCTCATCTATGTTCATAGCAGCCTTATTTGTAATAGCCAGAAACTGGAAACAACCCAGATATCCCTCAACTGAAGAATGGATAAAAAAACTGTGGTACATCTACACAATGGAATACTACTCAGCCATCAGAAACAATGAAATCATGCAATTTTTAGCCAAATGGATGGAACTAGAGAAGCTCATCCTGAGTGAGCTAACTCAGGCTCAGAAGGATGCACATGGCATCTGTTCACTTATAATCGGATTTTAGCCATATAGTACAGCATAACTATGTTACAGCCAATGCTCCAAAGGGAACAGGAACATAGACTTTTTTACTTGTCAATGAGACACTTTGCCGTAGTGGTGCTGCCTTGTAGGCCCCCAGTCTATGAGGAGGCTCTTGGCCCTCACATGACTGCTGAACTGGGGTGGGGGACTGTTATGTAGGGACACTCTACTCCAGAGGAGTGGGATGGAAGGGATAGGGGGTAGAGGGTGGGATGGCGGGACTGGGAGAGGTTGAAAGAGGGTACTATGATGGAGATGTACCCTGAAGTAATAAATAAATATATAAAAAGACGTGTAACTTTTTTTGTTTGTTGTTTGTTTGTTTTGAGACAGTGTTTCTCTGGAACTCTGTAGACCAGGCTGGCCTTGAACTCAGAGATCCACCTGCCTCTGTCTCCCAAGTGCATGGATTAAAGGTGGGAACCACTATGTTTTGCTTCATCTTTGGTTTTGATGATAAGGATATCTCTCTCCATTCAAAGCCCCATCATACTGCCAGTATATATGCCTCCTGTATTTATCTTAATGTCCTTTCACTTCAAGGACACACACACACACACACACACACACACACACACACACACACACACA
>CAJQZJ010000553.1:497892-532904 GCA_907164525.1 Lophiomys imhausi
CAACATATGGTTAGGCCTTGAACAAGGTTCATTGCTACTTTAATACTCTTGCTTAAATTATCTTAAATAAAAAGAATATTGTCTCTATGTGGACAATCTTCAAAGTAAGTTTTGTTAGTTGGGTGTGATGGCTCTCCTTGGTTGGAAACTTGAGACTATATCTGGAGTTAACTAAAACCAAAATGGCTAGATACACCTGTGAGGGACTTTTTTCTTAAATAAATCAGTTGAAGTGAGAAGACCCACTTTTCATCTAGATCTTTTTCTTTCTTTCTTTCTTTCTTCTTTCTTTCTCTCTTTCTCTCTTTCTTTCTTTCTTTCTTTCTTTCTTTCTTTTTTAAGACAGAGTTTCTCTGTGTAATAGTACTGGCTTCATCTAGTTCTTTCTTTAAATATTTATTTATTACTTCAGGGTACATCTCCATCACAGTGTCCTCTTTCCACCCCTCTCAGTCCCTCCTTCCCACCCTCTACCCCCTATCCCTTCCATCCCACCCCTCTGGAGTGGAGTGTCCCTACATAGTAGTCACCACCCCAGTTCAGCAGGTGTATGAGGGCCAAGAGCCTCCTCATACACTGGGGGGCCTACAAGGCAGCACCACTAGGGCAAAGTGTCTCATTGACAGGGAGCAAAATCTATGTTCATGTTCTCTTTGGTGCATTGGTTGTAGTATAGTTATCCTGTACTATATGGCTAAAATCTGATTATAAGTGAATAGATGCCATGTGCATCCTTCTGAGTGTGGGTTAGCTCACTCAGGATGAGCTTCTCTAGTTCCATCCATTTGGCTGCAAATTACATGATTTCATTGTTTCTGATGGCTGAGTAGTATTCCATTGTGTAGATGTACCTTAAAAAGATCTTTTTGAGGTAAGAAGATACACCCTTAATCCAGATCTTTTGAGGTGAGAATATCCACCTTTAATCTATCTGGGCCATACATTCTGCTGAAGGAGATGGAAAAGGGAAGATTGTTCTCTTTGCCTGCTTGCCCTCGCTCTCACTGGCCAGTCCATTCCATTACTGGCATTGAGCCTACTTCTTGAGGATTCTGGCATATACTGAAGACCAGCTGAAACATTCAGCCTCGTAGACTAAACAATTATTGGATTATTGGACCTTCCCTTGGTAGAGAGCCATTGTTGGACTAGCTGTACCACAACCTATAAGCCTGACTAATACATTGGTCAAAAAATCTTGACTTTCAATTGGTTAGAGACTTCAACTAGACTTCAGAATGAGGGGCTTCTTTTCCTTTGTATGTCCACTTAATGTTCCCTATGTTTCTATTCTATCTGACTTCCCTTTCCTCAAGATTTCCAATCTGGTAACTATGACATTCCACTGAACTTTCCCTATTTTCCAACACACTCCCTTACATCTTTCCCCCTATTGTTATGGTCACTCCCTTGAAATTTCTTGCAACTCTATTGTCTATTTCTGTTTTTCCCCCACAAACAGTAAAATGTACTGAAGTAAAGCCCTACAGCCAGACTGGTTTGTCTTGCTTTATATCATAAGCCTACTCTGTTTGCTTTTCCACACTATGGCTTTGGCTTTCAGCCTTAGTTGCACATTAGAATTATCAGGAGAGGTTTTAAAAATCCTGACACTGTCCAGACAACAACTTATTAGTAAGTTTACCCACCTTACAACACAGTGCCATGTAGAATCTAATTTGGAAATCCAGGCAGGTTCCCCTAGACTCTTTCCATTCACCAGTTTCTCAGCAATCCTACCCACTGTGTCATACTAGCACCATGTGGAGTCTGACCTAGAATTATAGGTAGAGACCATCAGAGCCAGTTCACCACACCACCTACAAAGATACCCTGGGACCATAGTGGCCTACGTCCTTGATCCCAGATAGGTAACCCACATTTGGACACTACCCTACCACCTCTACATGACATGGGTATGGAATCATGTGTCCCATTCTTACAAAGCACTGTTCACTCCCACAGTAACCCCAGCACCTGATATACAAGGACCACCTGCAGAACCTAGTGAGCCCTCCACAAACGTCTGAGGGTCAGCAGTGAGAAATGTCTAAACCTACTCAGAAGTTGCATCTACCCTTAAGTTGAGACTCCTTCTGACAACCTATTTGTACATCAACACAGTAAGGCCCAAGATAGAACACCAAGCATCATTTATTTTGTCCACAACCTGATCAGCTGGGGTAACAGCAAACAAAAATCCAAATACCCACTAAATAAAGGCAAGGCTAGATATTCGCACCAAGAAACACGACCAGCAACAGAACTCCACATGCCCATGTCTCATCAAAAAACCATAAACAACACAAATAATCAAGACAATGTATCTTCTCTAGAAATTAGCAGCCCCATTGTAATGTTTCTTGAGAAAAAGCAACTGAGGTAACACACGAGATAATGAAGTCAAAATGGCAATTATAAATGTGTTCAAGGAGCTTAGAGTGTATGAACAAATACCAGAATGAGGAATGTGAAAACACAAACAGTTGCAGGAAACAAAGAAAACAATTGAAGATGTGAAAATTGAGTATCTGAAGAAAAACCAAAATGCAATAAAACTTGAAATGACAAACTCAGTAAGTAAAACAAGGAGCTCAGAGGAAAGTCTTAGCAATAGATTAGATCAAATGATATAGAAAGACTATCAGGTCTCAAAGACAATATAGAGGAAATGGACCAATTAGCCAAAGGAAATGTTGAATATAAAAACAAAAACAAACAATGAAGAACCCCAAGAATGGAACATACAGAAAATTTGGTTACTATAAAAAGACTTAACTTATAAATTATAGGTATAGAATAAAAAACTCAAGTAAAAGACACAAATATATTTTCAATAAAATCATAAAAGAAAATAACCCAAATCTAAGGAAACCCAGGCCTAATAAGATATGTGAGACACACATAACACAAAATAGACAGGACCAAAACTGGAAATTTACATGTAATATAATAACCAAAACACAAAATGTACAAAATATAGGCAGGATTTTGACAACCTGCAGATGAAAACAACCAAGTCACATATAAAGGTAGTCCCATTAGCTTTTTAACAAAGACTTTGAAAAACAGAAGGACCCAGACTAGTGATCTAAGATTCCTCAAAGATCACAGTTGCTAACCCAAACTACTATACCCAACAAAGCTATCAGTCGTAATTGAAGGAGAAAGGAAAAATTTCCATCAATAAAAGTAGATTTAAGGAATTTAAATAAAAGTAGATTTAAGACAAACCTATAGAGGATACTAGAAGGGACATTTAGACAAAGAGAAAATTAACAACACCAAAGAGGGCACTAGGAATATATATTCTCAGACCAGTAAACTAAAAGAAATGTAAGGAGAAAACACCAACCATAACAAAATAACATTAAATAATATACATTGTTGTGGGGAGCGCGGTTTGGTCATCCAAATCCCGACACCTCCTTCTCTGTGGAAGGGAGTCGTGTGACCAGGTGACGGCACTCGCCACCCAATAAGGTCAAATGGAATGCAATTAGGCAGGCTGGTCTCTATGATATTTATTATACTAAATAATAATTACACTAAATAAGATATCTCTACTTCTACAGGATCAGGATAAGCTGCATCAATCAAACAGAAACACTTAATGGTCATTAAAGCTAGAATAACTAATATTACAATATATATAACCACCACATCCTACACTTATATTAATATTCCCACATCACACATCATACGACCTGTTCGAAGACCTTGGCTCTCCTGTTCCCCTGCGTCGATGTTCAGGGCAAAGCCCCATTTCTAGTCTCAGTTCAAGGCCTGAGTGAATGGGCAAGGGATAGAGAGAGAGGTCTCAGCACAAGGTCTGAGGAAGGGGCATAGACCTAAGATAGAGACAGAGGCAGGACGTCAGTGACAAGACTGATCGCCGCTTACTGCTTGTCTCCTTTGGTTTCTTATACTTTCATCTCAGCTTTAATTAACATATCTCTATGTCACCCGCATATGGCGGCACTTACTAGCTTCTTATCTGGCTCCTTCAGCTGGGCCTCAGCTGGGCTGTGGCTGACAGCTTCTTGTGGGCTCCTTACGCATAGGGCGGCACTCACTATCTTCTTATCTAGCTCCTTCAGCTGGGCCTCAGCTGGGCTGTGGCTGACAGCTTATTTCAGCTAAACGAGAAGCTATTACTTATAATCCAATACTTAAATTACTTAATCCAATACTTAAATTACTTACTAAACTTCCTGCAGCCATTCTTTATGGCTGCTTACAGGCTCCTTACAGTCCACCCCCTGACACCTGAAATGTCTTCAACATAAAAGGTGTCACTAATTGGTCAGGCCGGCGCAACTTGCCATCCCACTTGGGTGTGCAAACCGGGGGTTTACATAACTAACATCTGTCCTAGGTTGTATTAACTTATCAAATCTCCGTTTCCAATTTTTATTATTTTTTGTTCTCATCCATTTAATCCTGTATTCTAACCATGTCATATATGCTGAATATTCTCTAAGCAAATCTATTATAAAAGGTCTTACTATAGGGGCTGGAGAGATGGCTCAGCGGTTAAGAGCACTGGCTGCTCTTCCAGAGGTCATGAGTTCAATTCCCAGCAACCACAAGGTGGCTCACAACCATCCATAATAAAATCTGGTGCCCTCTTCTGGCCTGCAGATATACCTTCAGACAGAACACTGTATACATAATAAATAAATCTTTAAAAAAAAAAAAAAAAAAGGTCTTACTATCATTCTACAACAAAAACTCTGTAACGTTCTATCTGCTTCTGGATGAAAACTAATCCATTTGTTAGTATCTGATCCAGGCCATTTTCCAGGTATTAAAAGATGTATAACTTCTTCAGTCTTATTACTATCTTCTACCATACTTCTCATTTGATCATACATATATAAACAAGGATTTCCTAAATAACAAGTTATTAAGCTAGCTAATACATGTAGCATTCTATCTGTTTGTTTTTTTTTCTTCAGTACCAGGTCCATGTAATACAAAATGAGCCATCAAATTTGGCAATAAGTCCATTTTTGTTGGTAGCAATCCAAATTGTGGTATAAATTTTGTTACTCCTTTTGATAGGCAAAAATAACATTGTTCAGGAAATGCATCTGATTCTTTCATAATTCCCATCTGTCCCCAGATATCTTGTAGGGGTTGGAAATGTTTTGCATACATTTCTCTGATGCACTTCCTCACTCCATCTTGTTGTATCAATCCCAGTCGTCTCCTGGATGGGTCAATGCCCGGAGCCATAGCTGCAATGAATAAGATTCTACAGATAGAACAGTGTTATTATCATCATATGGTTTTACTCTGGTACGAGTAATATCAATGGGATATCTACTTAATTTTTTATGGCCTAATCTATTTTGTAATCTTCTATTTTTTATGTAATAATTCATCCAATTTGTATATGCATTGTATTCTTGTAACAATCTTCTTATATATGGTTTTAGTAAAAATTTATTACTTAAAGCTTGTAATGTAGCAGGAAAATATCTACCAGTCATAGCATTTTTGCAATACCATTCACCTTCCAATAATTTTATTGCTCCTTCAGTATCATGTCTTATCACATTTCTGCATAATTCATAATGTGGATATTTATCCTTAGACACATAGCATGACAATATGCTTGCAAGTACATGCAAGCATCTATCTATTGGGTGTCTTTCCTCATATTCTAACTTATGTTCTAAAAAATGAAGAATCAATTCAGGTAGTAACTCGACTTGCATTTCTCCATACAAATATTTTGAAGTATATTTATTTTTACAAAATGTACAATTTCTTACTATTACATTATTTACTATACCCATTCTTGACCATAAATCTGTTAGTGGTCCATATTTGTCATAGAAGATCGTCTTAAGCATTGCTTGGATTCCTCCTTTCTGAATGAGCCCAAAACGTCTTCCAGAGGGGTCTGTGGTCATTTTTCTTGTTTCTAAAAAACATAAGTATCTTCAAAGCAAAAGCTATTCCTATTGCACAACATACTACAAATCCTATTTCCTTAAACCATTCCCACCATCCTGCTAATGGTGTACAAATAAAGTCTAATTGGAACAATCTAGCTGTCATGTCCCAAAAACTGCATTTCTTTATATTTTCTGCCCAGTCTTTATCAATAAGTGTACTTGTTCTTAAAATTCCAACTAGCTTATGAGTTTCTAAAACATGTCTATCCAGACTGTGTTGTGCTTCTTTAATTTTCTTATGAATACTCTCTAGCTGCTTTTCATTATATTCAGCTATCTGCTGTATTTCTTGTTGTGCCTTAATAAAAGTTTGGTAATGATCCTTTTCTAAATCTTCTAAAAGTTGGAAAGGTGTGGAATATAAATGAACTTCTTGTATAGATAATTGTGTCACCCTAGTTTCATTATTTGTAGTTAATAATGAACAATTATGCACCATCCAACATCCTTTTTTAATATTCCAAGTTGTTGTAGTATCATTAAAAAATTCTCTATTTAAATTGGTGCATTGTATATTCATTTCTACATTTGTACATACTAACCATGTCCAATCACCCATATTATATACTGTATCTGTCATTGTTGTTGGTGCTAACCTAGTTTGGGTTAATTTTGTAATTGGTACATGGGTGTATACATATGTGTTTTGTCCTAATGCTAAGGTATCATCTTGTGGTATGTAAGCTGGTGTGTTATTTACATTAATAAAAAGAAAATGGTCTATTGGTGTAACCCATGTATTTTTAATTACTGAAAATGGATCTAATTTTGTGTTCCATACTTGTGGTACAGGTTTAGTATGAAAACCTGTATAAGCATTGTCTAGAAATACTTGTAAAGTATTCAGTGTGCATAGTCCTCCTTCACAATAACTATCTATTGCGGGGTCCATTAAAGTTTGATAAAGTGATGTTCTTCTGCCCATACCTGTTGTAAAAAATGTGTCTAACTCTCTTTCCATTTTTTGTGCTGCTAGCATATATTGTTGACACATAAGTAAGTTGTGATTATTCATTATCTGCTCTTCTAAATATTTTTCTTGTGCTCCCCATTCTCGTCTCTGGATTTCCATTTCTGCTCTCATCTGTTGTGTTATTACATTTAAAGCATCAATAGATGCAGAAATAGATGATATAGCTTCTGAAGTTTGCCTATTAATATGTTTAATATTATTTAATTCTGCCTTAATTGGTTCTAGCATAGCTGCTGAAATTCCACCACCAAACAAACCTCCCATTATAGATCCAGCTAATGCTGCTCCTAAAAGTATATCTAGTTGTAGGGGTATTCTTCCTATCCTAACAGGTGAGGAGTATTGTAAACCTGGAAACCATGATGTTTCTTTGGAACAATACATCTTTGGTGGTGTTAGTACCTGTAGATCTATTTCTAGTCTAACTTTTCTTACTCTAGGAAATAAAATAACTTTAGCTGGTGTTTTTAAATCTGGTACTATCATAGGTGCTGATGCTACTTTTGGATTTGCCGGAGGTGGGTATAAATAACCTTGCGGGAAATGGGCTGTATATAATTTATATGTTTTTATGACTTATGCTTCCTCTGTCTATTAATTTTCCTTCATGTTCTTTCCTATCTGGCCAAAA
The DNA here is from genome assembly GCA_907164525.1 of Lophiomys imhausi. Taxonomy (NCBI): domain Eukaryota; kingdom Metazoa; phylum Chordata; class Mammalia; order Rodentia; family Muridae; genus Lophiomys; species Lophiomys imhausi. The sequence goes on from CAJQZJ010000553.1 coordinate 505,466, forward strand.
CTCATTAGACATTGGAAGATAATATACTTCATCCCAATCTACAGAAAATGTTTGGTTTAAGCCTTTGGGCTTATGTGCTAACCATTCTACCTGATGCCATGTTTCATATTGAGGATGTACATTCCACATCGAAAAGTAATATGGATAACCTGTATGCCAATATTCTACTGCATTATTAATTGTCAAATTTAAATTTTTCCAAAAATAAAGTGTTTCTTTTATGCCTGTACACATTGTATACAACAGGCATAAAAGTGTAATTTGTTTGTCACATTATATTTATTAACTTTCTTAAACGAAATTGGGTTGGCAGTAGTGGTTTGATTGGCTGCATAAATTGGCACATTAGCCAGTATCAATAATATTATAACTATTATTTTATTTTGTGAAAAATGCACATAGTGTGATTCATTATCACCTGTGCTGTATGTGTATTGTTTCCTGTCCATATAGCTAAGCAAAAGTCTCTTATCGCTTCCAGAATCGGAAGTCCTACCCACAGGACACATGCTATCCAGGTGATTATTAATTGCCAATTTTAGTTCCCCTTTAACTGGGGTTATCCACACCTGGTTTCCTGTGCCTGGGGTGACAAATTTCCGCTTTCCAGAGGCTTTGTCCCTTGTGTGATCTAAAAACACAAATATGAGGTTTCATTACTGATTTATCATCATCAATGGGCATTTCATAACTTATATTATATTTTATGGCTTCACTTAATGGGCTTCCTTTATATAACCTAGGTCTTTCATTTAAATTTCTAATTGCTTCCAATGAAGCTCTTGCCAATGGTTTTCCTTGTTCCTGCAATAATTGAGCCTTCAATAGGCCATTCAGGCACTCAATAGCTCCTGCTGCAGTAGGGTTATAGGCATGATGAAAGTCCCACTGAATGTCTAAATTTTTTGCTAAATCCTGTATTCTTTTACCTGTAAAATGTGTGGTAAAGCACCAAGGCACACATTCCACAAGCATAGCTACCTCTTGAGTTGGTTTTGGTCCTGGTCTGGCCAATGCCAAACCAGTAGTGACATCTACTATTGTACATAAATATTGTCCCTTAAATACATTTAATGGTCCTATAAAATCAATTTGTATTAATGTGTTAAAACCTGTTCGGTGTCCTATAACACCTTTATATTGTTTATTAAATCTGGTTTTCTGGTTAGGGCATGACTGGCATCCTCTAATGGCATTTTTAATTATGTGCCATGATACTTGTATGTTTCTTTGGGTAAACCATTGATACAGAGCATGGGTTCCTAAATGTCCCATAGCTCTATGAAGATCCAATATTTCCTTCTCTCTTACTGCTACTTCTAATTCTGATTTCACTATTTCATATCTGGCTTTGATTTTCTTTCTTAAAGGTGCTTCATCCTTAATTTCATAAGTTCTCCTTATTTGTAATACTGCACTTGCTATTTGATCTACTATTGCATTATTTGTGCTAGTTTCATCTTTTTTATTAGTATGAGCATCTACATGGTAAACTGTTATTTTCACCTGTTTACTTATTTGGTCTAATTCTTCCCATGCTTCTTTAGACCATAAATCTTTACCATTTATTTTCCATCCTGTCTTTCTCCATTTTCCTGACCATATAGTTATTCCATTTGCTACACACCATGAATCAGTATAAATTGTCATATATCCTAGTAATTTTATATAATGGTTGTAACATTAATTGTAAATATGGAATGTGTTGTCTCCAATATCCAAACAATCCTATAAGATGTTGTACCTGAGTCTTATTCATTGGTTTCTCTATTTTTTCTAACTTATCTATCACAGAATCAGGCATTTCTGGACCAGTTGTAGACCAATGTATTTCTATGTAATTAATGCAACCTACCCTAGGAGTACATTGGTCCACTTAACTCTTTGTGCAGGACCCTGCACTTTATCCATATTAATTGTCCATCCTTTATCTCTCAAATGCTGTATTAATTTCTTCACAGTTTCTGCTACTTCCTTCTCTTCCTGTCCAAAAACTATTAAGTCATCCACATATGACAAACACTCCACCCCCTTGGAATCAAAATCCTTGAGAGTTTCGGTTAATGCCGTATGTGCGATGATAGGACTATTCAAATATCCTTGTGGTAATCTAAGAAATCTATACTGCTTACCTTGCCACGTGAAAGTGGTCATTCCTGAGAATTTGGATGCAATGGTATGCCAAAGAACATATCGGATAAGTCTATGGTTGCCAGCCATTTTGGTGATGCCCTTTTTATTTGTGTAAAAATATTATCAATGTCTGGTAACTTATCACTGATTTCATTAATTCTCCTATAATCTACAGTAAATCTCCATTTGCCATTTGGTTTCTGTACTGGCCATACTGGGGAGTTATAGTTAAAGCTTTGGGCTTGTATTATTATATTTTCTTTTAATAGATCTTTAATACTTTGATTTATTTCTTCAATTCCTCCTTTTATTGGATATTGAGGAGTAAAACTTGGTTTAGTTTTAGGAAGCTGTACTGGTTCTATTTTTACTTCTGCTAAGTTAACCATTATCTTTTTTATTTTCTTATAATTCAAGTATTGTGGCATTAAAGCTTTAATCTCTTCAATTCCTAACACATTACAAGGTGCTAGTTTTCAAGCACCTTGTACCCTTCTTTCTGAATTTACTCCTTGTAAAACTACATATTTATGTCCTTTTTGTTGATTTCCTAGATCTGTTATAATAGAGATTTGGCTTCCTGTATCAATAAGCCATTTAGTTGGTATTATTCCCTTTTCGGTGACTCTGGGAATATTTACAAAAGGTCAACAGCAGCTAGATACTAGACCTTTTGTCTAGGTCACTTAAGTTTATCGCGTAGGTCTTCCATTGCGATATCGCTCGTTGACACGGGAGCGATCCTGTGGGTAAGGTCGGAACCTGCCTGATGGATTGTTGCCTCTGCCTAAAAAATTTCTGTTCCGCCTGTAATCTTGTTCATTATTTTGTGGTGGTTGTCTATGAAAAAGTTCGTTCTTCCTTCCCCAGAACCTGTTCATAAATCCTGGGTTCCTTGGTGGAGGTCTTATATTCATTGTTCTAGTATTTCCAAAAGGTCTTACTTTAATATTAACATATGGTCTTTCTCTATCCTTCCTAGGTTTCTTAATTTTTGCTTGAAATGACACTACTCTATCCTGTTCCAATTCTCTATACTGTTTAAAATAGGAAATGCCATCTGCTATCGTCTGACATCCCTGTAATCCACTTGTAATTTGTATTCTCAAATTGGTAGGGGCTCCTTTTATAATAATTTTTCTAAATGCCGGTGTCATTGGCGAGGCTTGAGGTATAGTAGCCTGATTGTAAATGAATTAAATCTTAGTATATTAGGAATTTTATGGTTCATTTATAATTGCATCTCCATAAATTAGCCATCTTCCTGCAGTTTCAAATTGTGTCAGATCTAATGATGGAAAAGCATATCTCCAGGCTGTAGTTATCCAGTCTAATAAGGGATGAGTATCTCCCTTTGCTGTCTCAAGAACGTGTTCTAACGCATCATATATAGACAGGTTTTCAATAATTCCTTTAATTTTTGCCATTTCTTGGCTCGAAAGCATGATTGTGTCTGCCCCTTTTCCCACAATCTAACCATATACTGTGCATCTTTGGCGCCACCTTGTGCATATTCCCGTCTTAACTCACTTAGCTCTAGTGGGCTGAATGGTCTAGTCTCCGTCACTTCCAATTCCGGGGTTTGGGGCGTATTTGAAAAAGTAGGAGCTAATCTACTTATGCCTGATTTGGACGGAGTCTTTTTAGTAGTAGTTACCACTGGAAAAGAGTACGAAGTAGGAGTTTCAGAGTTGATCAGGCTCTTTTCCCGCTTCAGTACATTTAAAGCATGCCTTTTTCCCATCAGCCTATCCTTATCAATGTCTTGCACAGTTTTCATTAAAATAGCCGGCACTTCCTTTTTATGAGCTCCTTTTATTGAGGGTCTGACTACCTCTGGATCCTTGAGGTCACCCTGTATCTTGGTAGGTTTCATACCTACTTTTCCCTTAACTGCTCTAGCAGTATCGCTCCATTTTTGTTCTTCTTCTGACTGGATTTGGTTCCCTGTCACTGGAGATATTTGCAATTTTTTTATTTTCTTAAAGAATTCATTTCCACATTTTATTGGCTAACCAATACAGAATCTTAATTTCCTTCTTTTTTAAGGTACCAAGTTATATTGGATAAGTTCTGAGCCTTAATTAATTTTTCAAATTTTAGATCTGCTCGTCTCTCTAATCTCTTTAAAAAAAATTTTAACATAGAAAAAAAAATAAAAGTAGCTTCGGGCGTGTGACTTCAAAGTACCATGCGCCAATAACCAGCTCTTCCTCAAGTTTCCCTGAGTTGGCTTCGAGGCGGCCAGTTAGCCTTACTGTGTACCCGCATTGGGGCAATATTTCAGGCAGGGTTGGTCCCGTCTCCAATAACCCGCTCTTCCTCAAGTTTCCCTGAGTTGGCTTCGTGGAGCGTTACACAACCCCCTTTGGTTGTCACAGGCCTTCCGGCTACAGCTTATTGGAATTCCTCTAATCCTTCCTTTTATCCTGCCTCTAATCCTTTTCCTTTCATCCTGCCGACTACGCCAGCTGTGGGGAGCGCGGTTTGGTCATCCAAATCCCGACACCTCCTTCTCTGTGGAAGGGAGTCGTGTGACCAGGTGACGGCACTCGCCACCCAATAAGGTCAAATGGAATACAATTAGGCAGGCTGGTCTCTATGATATTTATTATACTAAATAATAATTACACTAAATAAGATATCTCTACTTCTACAGGATCAGGATAAGCTGCATCAATCAAACAGAAACACTTAATGGTCATTAAAGCTAGAATAACTAATATTACAATATATATAACCACCACATCCTACACTTACATTAATATTCCCACATCACACATCATACGACCTGTTCGAAGACCTTGGCTCTCCTGTTCCCCTGCGTCAATGTTCAGGGCAAAGCCCCATTTCTAGTCTCAGTTCAAGGCCTGAGTGAATGGGCAAGGGATAGAGAGAGAGGTCTCAGCACAAGGTCTGAGGAAGGGGCATAGACCTAAGATAGAGACAGAGGCAGGACGTCAGTGACAAGACTGATCGCCGCTTACTGCTTGTCTCCTTTTGTTTTTATACTTTCATTTTAGCTTCATTATAATATCCGCATAAGGCGGGCTAATTATTCTAATTACTACGTCATCCACATATGGTGGCACTCCTTATCTACCTATCTGGCTCCTACAGCTGGGCCTCAGCTGGGCTGTGGCTGAGCTGCTTACAGGCTCCTTACAATTGTTCAGTATTTTTTTTTTTTTTTTTTGGTTTTTCGAGACAGGGTTTCTCTGAATATCTCTGGCTGTCCTAGACTCACTTTGTAGACCAGGCTGGCCTCGAACTCACAAAGATCCGCCTGCCTCTGCCTCCCAAGTGCTGGGATTAAAGGCGTGCGCCACCACTGCCCGGCTCAATTGTTCAGTATTAATGATCACAATTCCCCCAATAAAAAGACATAGACTAACTGATTGGGTCAGAAAACAAGGTTTTCTTTTTTCTGCCTCCAAAATCATACCTGACCATCAGCAATAGACATCATCTGTCTTCATTACTGTTCTATTGTTATGAAGAGACACCATGACCAAGGCATCTACTTTGAGGCTTTCTTACACTTTAAAAGAGTTATCCCATTTTTGTCATGGTAGAAAGCACACAGGTGTGGAGCTAGAATGATAGTTGAGACTTTTGTATCCTGATCTGCAGGCAGCAGGTGGGGGGAAGGGTGTTTATGCCTTGTGGGCTTTTGAAACTTCAAAGCCCACACTCAGTGACACATCTTCTCCAATTACCTATTCAACCTATATAGACAATTCCATTAAATGGGGTCAAGGTATTCAAATATATCAGTCAATGGGGGCCATTATCATTCAAACCACCACACCATCTTATGGTGAAAGGATGTATGAGGGGGCGCCTGCAGATGGTGTCAAGGCAGGGAAGTGACCCATGAAGAGGTGAGAGTGAAAACTCCATTCAGATTGACTTCATCAACCTGGATCAGACTTGGGGAGTCTGATTGGACCAGTTCATTGTCAGCATATTTAAAATACAGTACAGAAAAAGTTCCCAGGCACCAATCATTTCCATTCCAGCTTTCCAGGTGACAGTCCAATTCCAGGTGCACAGAAATGTTTAAGGTGTGACTACATAGAAACTTCTTTGCAAAGTACATGTGACCATGAGGATGGATTCTATAGTTAAAAGGCCTAGAATCTAGTGTGGTCTTTGACCAAGATAGCATAGAGGTCAGCAGTACATGTGACATCTCCCCCAAGGATGGGTTCTATTAACTGGGAGCTCAAGATAATAGTCTAGGGAGGGAAGAGTCTGGGTTAAACATTCTGGGGAATTTGGGTGAGGTTTGCCTTCCAAATATTTTCTTCAGGGCACAAAGGTCCTTGCCCCTACAAAGCACTTAGGAACCAGGAATGTTAAAGATGCAGGAGCCTCTCCTCAAAGGAAGAATTACCCATTTTCCACCCAGAATGCTGAGAGGGGATATTGTTAATGACCGGGTGACGGCTCTGTTATCTGTGCTCCAAGTTAATTAATAGAACCCGTCCCTAGGGGAGATGTCACATGCACTGCTGACCTCTATGCTATCTCCGTCAAAGACTAGGTCTTTTAACTACAGAACCCACCCTCATGGTCACATGTACTTCACAAAGGAATTTCTGTGTAGTCACACTTTAAGCATTACTATGCACCTGGAATTGGACTGACTGTCACGTGGAAAGCTGGAATGGAAATAATTGGTGCCTGGGAACTTTTTCCTAATTTGTACTGTATTTTAAATATGCTGACAATGAACTGGTCCAATCAGACTCCCCAAGACTGATCCAGGTTGATGAAGTCAATCTGAATGGAGTTTTCACTCTCATCTCTTCATGGTTCACTTCCCTGCCTTGACACCACCTGCAGGCTCCACCTCATCTGTAAAAAGTTATTTCAAGCAAATGAAAGAAACAATTAAGCATAGATATTCTAATATCTGACAAAATATACTTCAACCAAAACAAGTAGTAAGCTATAGGATATTATCACCAAAAATTATTACAATTCTAAACATTTACACATAGAACACAAGAGCAAGCAATTTCATAAAAGAACCATTAATAGATCTAGAATCACAGGTTAATTCCAACAGACAAAATGTGTGTCATTTCAAATTCCGCACTCACTAACAGATAAGTAATTCAAACAAAAACTAAATAGAGAAATACTGGATTTAAATAAAATCATAAATCAAATGGTAATAGAAATTTAGAGAAAACTCCACCTAAAGATACTTTCTTCTCAGCAGCCCATGGAACTTTCCACAAAATTGACTATATATTAGGATACAAAGGAAGGTTCAATAAATACATGAAAGTTAAAATAACACCCTGAATTATATATGATTACATAGGAACAAAGTTGGATATCAACGATAGAAACAACATGACACATGGAATCTAAACAACATGCTATTGAATGAAAACTGGGTCCAGAAAGAAGTCAAGAGACAAACTAAGAATTCCCAGAATTGAGTAAAAATGAAAATGCGATATACCAAAATCTATGGGATTCATTGAATCCCATTGTGTCCCATTGCCTCTCAAGAGACAAGATTATAATACTACGTGCCTACATCAAATAATATGGAGAGATCCCATATTAATAACTTAATGATATACCTGAAAGCCTTGGAAAAACAAAATCCAAACACAAAAGGGTTATATGAGGAAAGATAATACAACTCAGGGATGAAATTAATTAAATCAAAACAAAACAGTAAATAAAAATAATACAAAGAATCAATTAAGTGAAGAGTTTGTTCTTCGAAAAAAATTAAGAAAACTGATAAATTTTAGCCAATTAACTAAAAGAAAGAGAAGACTCAAATTAATAAAATTAGAGATGAAAATGGAAACAGTATAGCACACAGTGAAGAATACAGAGAATCATAGCAACATGCTTTAAAATCTATATTCCACTCAACTGGAAATTCTAACAGAAATGGATGGACTTTTAAATATATATGTTCTACTGGAACTATAAGATGGGGTAATTTGAATAATCTTGTAACAATTAATGAAATAAAAGCAGCAATTTACAAATCTCCAGACAAATATAGGACCATATGGGTACAGCACAAAATCATACGAGACCTTCAAAGAAGAACTAACACCAGTACTTCTCAAAATTAATCTGCAAATAGAAAATGATGGGAGATACGGAAATGCTTTTTATGAGGCCAGTATTACCCTGACACCATAAGTAGGCAAAGAACTGACAAAAAAGAAAATTATAAACCAAACTCTCTGATGAACATAGCTTAAAAAAAGTCTCAATAATATACTTGCAAACTGAATTAAAGAACAAATCAAAGAGTTTGTCAGTTAAGATCAAGTCAGAGTCATCCTAAAGATGATTCAACATATATAAATCAATAAATGTAATCCACCAGATAAACAGACTGAAGGACAGTAATGACAGGATCGTCTCAATAAATACAGAAAAGCCCTTTGACAAATACCCCTTTATGACAAAAGGAATGGAAAATCTAGAGAAGCAAATGGCATGCCTAAACCTAATAGAGGCAATATACAACAAACCTATAGTCAATATCTTGCTAAACAGAGAAAAAAATCAAAGCCTTTCCACTAAAATCAGGAACAAGATAAGGTGAAACTGCAAATTATTAAATTAGTGTAGTTATTAGTAAGTATAAACTGTAAGATTAGGCCCTGGAATCATATATAAACAATAAAAATAGACTCAACAGATTTTATTTGCATGTTTTTGTAAGACACACTCTGTGTGTGTGTGTGTGTGTGTGTGTGTTTGTAAGAATATTAATCAAAGTAAAAGATGCCATCAATTTGAATAGGAGATGGGGCATAGAAGGGGTTAAAGGGAGGACACATGGGAGGGACTGGGGGGAGGAAAAGGGAGTGGGGAAAATATGTAATTATTATTTTAATATAAAATATATAATGCTTAAAAATAAAACATGTGAGATATAAAGAAATAAATGGAAGAAGATATGAAAATATGCAAAGATCCCCCATGGCTCATGGATTGGTAGGACTAATACTGAGAAAATATCCATCTCACCAAACCTAATTACATATTTAACTCAATTTTCATCAAATTCCAACATAAATCTTGACAGAAATTGAAAAATTAATCTTAAATTTCATATGGAGAGACAAAATATCAGTATAGTCAAACTAACCCTGAACAACAAAATAAATGTTAACGGCGTAGCCATTCCCGATTTTGTTATAGTATAGATCTATAGTAATAAAAACAGACACATTGCTGACTGTAATAAAACTGAGGACCAAAAACACCCAAACCAACCAACCAAAAAATAAATAAATAAATAAAATTGAGGACCTGATTGAAATTCCACGCACCTATAACCACCTGATTTTTGACAAGGAGCCAAAAGTACACACTTGAGAAAAGACAGCATCTTCAATAAAACGTGGTATTCATACTGGATATCTGTATGTAGAACAATGAAACTGGATTATTTTCTCTAATCCTGCACAAACCTCAACTTCAAATGGGCCAAGGACCTCAACATAAAACCTGATGATACCCTTAATCTGATAGAGGAAAAAGTAGGAAATACACTTGAACTCATTGGCACAGGAAAGGAGTTCCTGAATAGGATCTCAGTAGCATAGCTAATAATACCAATTGACAAATGGAACCTCATAAAACTAAAAAATTTTGATACAACAAAGGACATCATATTTGGAGTGACATGGTAGTGCATAAAATGGGAAAAATCATTTCCAGCTATACTATTTAACTGAGGGTTAGCATCTAGAATATATAAAAAATTTTAAAAAACTAAACATTAAGAAAGCAAACACCCCAATTCAAAAGTGGGGCAAGGAACTAAACAAAGAATATCAAAAGATGAAATATAAATGGCTGAGAAATATTTTTTAATGTTCAATGTCCTTAGCCATCAGTAAAATGAAAATAAAAACTACTTTGATATTTCAGCTTACCCCAGTTAGAATGACCAAGATCCAAGAAACAAATGACAGCAAATCATAGCATGGATATAGGTAGACAGGAAGGGTTATTCACTGTTGGTGATAGTGTTACATGGTGCAAGTACCACAGAAATTCGGTGTTGAGGTTCCCATAAAACTGAAAATCGATCTCCACAAAGATCCAGAAATACCAAAACTGGCCATATACCCAAATAAATCTATATCCTACTACAGAGATAACTGCTCATCCATGTTCATTGCTGCTTATTCACAATAGCCAGAAAATAAAACAGCCTAGATGTCCACCAACTGATGAATAGGTAATGAAAATATGGCACATTTGCATAAAGTAATATTCATTTGTTAAAAATGAAATTATGATATTTTCAGATAAATTGTTGGAACTGGAATTAATGGTTCTGAATGAAATAACACATAGCCAGAGATAAAAATACCACACTTTCTCTCATATGTGCACATTAGCTTTGAATAGTTAGAGGTGTGTTTCATTTGAAACACCCAGAAAGGTTAGGAAACTAACAAAGGCCAAAGGGAGAAGAGAATCTTTTAAGGAAAGGGACATAGAATACAGTAATATAAAAGAGGAAAAGGGGGAAATGGAACAGGAAAGACTAAATGATGCTATGGAGTGGGAGGACAGGGTAGAGGAAGGAATATGGGGAATGACAACTAACACTAAGGATCTTTTGAAAAAGCCATATGGAAAGCTATTTACTGCAGAGGCTTCCCTGTGTGTGTGTGTGTGTGTGTGTGTGTGTGTGTGTGTGTGTGTGTGTGTGTGTGTGTGTGTGTGTGTGTGTGCGTGTGACAGAGAGAGAGAGAGAGAGAGAGAGAGAGAGAGAGAGAGACAGAGACTTCAAGTGGACTTACTCTATAATGGGGTACAATACCCGAACTAGACACTACATTCTAGTTAATATATCCACAGTATCAGGAAAAGGTTAAAAATTTTTTTTTTTTTTTTTTTTTAGTTTTTGGCCAATAGACACCCAAATATTATAGGATATTATCAATGGTCTTTGTTACCCTCCAGGACTTGAAAGTAGGTCTCTATTGCTTTGGCTATCATGTACTTGAATCACAGAACATGGGGAAGTCAAGTTGGTACTCACCCTAGAAGTTTTATCCCAATGAGTGTAAGGGTAAGCAGACAAAAACACAAAAAAGGTTCAAATCCTTTTTGTGGGCTGCCACCTGAAGGTGTGATCCAGATTTAGGATGGGTCTTTGCACTTCAAATGATTCAGTCTAGAGAATCCCTCTTAGGTCTGCCTAGTTGCTTGGATTTTTGTTGATTCCAGATGTAGTCAAGTTTACAACCAAGATTAGCCAGATTAACCATCAAAAGTTGATAATGAAAATATGGTATATTTATACAATATAATATTATTCAGCTGTTAAGAAAAAATGAAACAATGACATTTTCAGGTAAATGGATGGAGCTAGAAACAATCACCCTAACTGAGGTAACCCAGATCCAGAAATATAAACATTACATGTTTTATCTTACATGTGGATTTTAGTTTTTAAGCTTTAAATATATGTGTTTCATTTAAAATATCCACAGAGGTTAGGTAGCTATTAAGGGGTTGGGGGAAAGAGCAAAATCTTCCATGGAAGAAGGAATAAAATACAATGTTATAAAGGTATAAATGGGGAAATTAGAATAAGAAGGGTAAATGGAGAAGGAGATTAGGAGGCAGAGTAGAAGAAATAACACTAAAGACCTTTTGAAAAACTATCTGGAAGCCTACTACTTCATAAGAATCCTAAAATATATGCATATATAAATGGAATTTAAATAGACTTACCACATAATGGGAGAGAAAGTGACTCAACTAGACATTATATGCTACCAAATAAAATCCCCAGTACCAGAAATGGGTTACTTTTTCTTCAGTCATTGGTCAAATGGCTCCCATAGATATGCCCAAACATTTCAGGCTATTGTTAATGCTATTGATTATTCTCCAAAATCTCATGGTAATGGTGAGTTCATATTGCTGAAGACACCACTTATATGTCATTGAACATGAAAATATCAAGCTGGTACCCAACTAGAAGTTTCACACCTACTGACTAGTGTTCATGGTATTGGAAGGTATATTTTGTGCTACTAAAAGAGAAAAGTAATCATCAGTATACCCATCTATAAACCCTGCACCCTATAACAGCTACTTTCCTGTAAGATATACTAGTGCAATAGCATCTCAAATGTTATGGGAGCAACCAACTATCTTTTGATTGGATTTAAAGCCTACTCCAAGTGATGGAACCTATACCTGACCCTGTTATTGAAGTAAAAAACCTGAAACTACATAGGTTATGGGCCCTAGGAGGAATCTTAATAGTATTATTTTACTCAATGAGCACAGTGATAAAATGACCCCTAAATATATTTTGTTATAACCATAGATCAGTACATTGTTGAACTCTTGTCAGAGAAGCTGCTGCTTACAGTAGATGGTAATTAACACAAAGACACATGACTGGACATGCAGAGAATGAGAAATTCTGTAACACTCACACCTAAATGAGATGTCTTATCCATACTCCTCCCCTCAAGGCTCAGAAATCTACGTGGAAAAGGAAGTAAAATGACTGTAAGAGTCAAAGGTGTATACAACTTCAAGGAAACCACATATTCCAGATACAACAGGACTAGTATACATATGAACTCATGGTCAAGACAAAATCCAAGCATGAGAAGGGGAAAGAAGCTATTTGCAAATGATAGCTTCTGGTAGAGGAAAATCAGTTTTCTATACTAAAATGACACAGGAATATTCACCATATCATGGGGTAGGCCACATGTTCAGGAATAGTTGATCAACAGAAAACAGATTTCATGTTTGCTTTGATTTGTTTGATTTTGTGTGGTTTTTCTTTGTACTTTCTTTGGTTTTAGTTTTGTGTTCTTTTTGTTTTGTTTTAAGAGAGAGAAAGAATATGAAGTGTGGTGGGTAGGGAGGTGAGATCTGGTAGGAGCTAGGGGAGAGGAATGAATATGAACAAAATATATGAAAAAAATTGGAGAATATAATTTTTAAAATGAATTAATTAAAACAAAGAGCCCATAGTTACTTTTTCCCAATGACTTACTGCTATAGTCATAGACCAGTGCATCCCTCAATCCTCTTCTGAGGAAAGATCTCAAGTAACACGCAGAGAGCTTTAAGTGGTCAACATATAGACAATAAGAAAATATGCTGTACTCGGTCACAAATGGGATACACATATCACAGCCTTCTTTGGAAGGATCAGGGATCTTTGTGGAAGAGGGAGAAGAAAGATCATAATAGCTAGAAGAGGGGAATGACTTCAAGGAAATAGTGTTTTTTTCGGCACAACTGGGCAGTTTCACATATGAGCCCACAGCCATTATGGCATGCATAAGACCAGTGCTATCTCAAATCAGACAAAAATTCCACCATGACATGAGGAAGAGGGCATGAAATACCAACTAGCTAAGGGGCTATTGACTTTGGTAGTTTTTGAGAGATATACAATTTTTTTTAATGGTATAACCCCTGGTAGGTCAACTGCACTACAGTATATGCCCTTAAAAAGTATTTGGGCAATGTGACATGGTCTCAATGGATTTTTTTTTTATTCTGATTTTTTCAAGACAGAGTTTCTCTGTGTAGCCTTGGCTGTCCTGGAACTTGCTCTATGACCAGGCTGCCCTCAAACTCACAGAGATCTATCTGCCTGCCTCTGCCTCCCGAATGTTAGGATTAAAGGCACCACACAGCGGATTTTTAAAAAAAGCCTCAAAGTTGAGTGACTAGGAAGGCAACAGTGGAGAAGGTGGGTCTTGAAAAAATTGAAGGGGTGAATATGGTCAGAATTCATTGCATGAAACTCTTAAAGAATTAATACTGAAAGACCCCCGGCTAGTGCATGCCTGTTCGTTAAGTTGCCATTTTTGCCATGCTGTTGCTTGTTATGGAATGGGGACTTTCCAAACAGGATATCTGTTGCTCGAGGGCTTTCCAAACAGGATATCTGTGGTCAGACATCTGGGGACTGACTCACTGGTAACAGGAACTGAAAAGACCAAAAGTGTACTAACGGTAGCCTTATCTGATTACCAGGAACTCAGAGATGCTGAGTCTGTACGCCCCTAGCCTGAACCCGTGGCCTCATTTAAATCAACCAATGAGAACCCTGTAACCATGCATCTGCTTCTGTAAGCCCGCTTCTTGCCACCCCAACCCTATATAATCAACCTTCACTATGGCCCGGCACGCTCAGTCACCCGAAGACTGTAGCGTCCGCAGGCGCCTGTGTAAACAATAAAGTTGCCTCTTGCACTTGCATCCGGTGGTCTCGGTCTCTGTCCTTGGACGCTGGGCCCCAGGGGCGGTGTCCCCGTTTCAGGGGTCTTTCAATACAAATATTATTTAAAAATCCAGACATCCTATTTTCTCTCCAGTGGCTGCCTGGACAGTTCCATTTCTTAGTTTTGGAAACTGTGGGCCCTGCACTTCCTGTATAATCAGATATATTTTTCCCTCTCAGGTCTCTGAGGTGGTTGAAGAATAGATAGCTAGAGTCTCACAGTTAAATTTTGAGTTGTTTAGGAATCAAGAGGGTGTTCTGGAACTAAGAAGATGTTTTTAAAATTGTGATGCAAGTTAGTATGAAAGCTGAGTTAGATATAGAACTTTAAACTCATGGAGATGATTAGATAGTAGAAAGTTAAAGTCAGGTGCCAAATACATATGGACTGGACATTGGGAATGTATGCTAAGCCATATAACTCTCATAATTGTAACCTATTTATTTCTGCTGTTTTGTATTGTATTTATTGTTATAAGAGAAAGAACCATTTGTTGGACTGAAAGGGGAGCTGTTGGGGGGAAAAGATATACCTTAAACTCAAAAAGAGGGAAGAGGATGAGGGGTTGAGGGGGAAGAAGTTGGGAGGGTGGGACTGAAGGGGAGAGTAGGGAGGGGATTGTGAGTAAGATGTAACTTGAAGAAATAAAAAATAAATTTTTAAAAAAGCAAAAAAAAAAATCCAGACATCCTATTGTTCAAGCCTAAAATTAAAACTCATGTATAATTCTTTGTGTAACAATCCATATCCAATCTACCATAAACTTCTGCTTTCTACCTCTAGAATGTGTCTCAAACATTTTCACATTTGTCCACATCTTCTTTACCTTTCTAATCCTATTCACCACTACCTCTCCTTTCATTTTTTTTACATCAGCTTCAACCTCTGATCCTTTCTTCAATCTATTTACCACACTGTAGCTTGATGGTCTTTTAGAAATGTAAATCAGGTAAATAATTCTCTTGTTGAAAACTCCTCACCTCTTTTCTTGGTCTTAGACTATATCTAAATCCTTTCAGTTGTCTTTGTTTACAAGTTGTTATTCTACTTATTGATTTGCATGTGTTCTCATGCTATGGTGCTTTTTTGGATGTCAGAGGACAACTGACAGGAATTGGTTCTCTCCTTTCACCATGTGGGTCCCCACAACTGAATTTAGTTCATCAGATTTAGCATCAAGTGTCTTTATCTACTTAGCTCTCTTGTCAGCCTGAAGTCTAAATTTTCTTGCTATGCCCTTCAAGGGTTTATATGATCTAGCTTTTGTCAGATTCATCTCCTGCCACTCTCCTTTTATCTAACTTCCAGCCTTTTGTGCTTCTACTACCTTAGACTTCACAAGACAGTCTAGTTATGTACATTTTTTATTTTCTATTCATGGGATGCGTTCCTCATGCCTTTTACGTGCATGACTTGCTTTAGGCCTTTAGACATCATTTTAAATGTCATATTGCAATCTTTTAAAAATTCCTTCTTTCACAGTACTTATCTCTGTTATAGCTGTGTTGTCATTTACTTGTATTTACTTGTCTATTGAGTAGCAATGAGTACTCAGGCTGTTCCCATCATCTTCACTAAAACAGTATCAGTGTTTAGCATACTGTGCCTGGCATTATAAATTTGAATGTATGAATGTGTAAGAATAAATAGTAATGCATGCGACAATTTTGAGTGATATTCAATATAAATTTTCACCTACATTTCTAGAAGCTGGGTGCCAAAGATTAAGATGCAGAAAATTCAATGTCCAGCAAGAGTCTACTTTCTGGCTTGCTTGTATCCTTTCCTGATGAGACACTGGAAGGAAATTTTGGGCTGTATTATAAAGGCACATATCTTTTCACAATGACTCCAATCTTATGATTAAATCATTTTCCAGAGGCTTCTGCTTCTGGATACCATGACCTTCAAGATAAGGATTTCAACATGTGAATTTTGAGGGGATATATTCCGACTATTAAAAAACATCCAATTAAGGATAGCATGCTACATTTAGCTATTCTATTCTTTGGTATCTTTTTAACTTAAAGTGGTCTTTCCCTTTGTCAACAGTAGTATCTATTAGTAGCTTTTCAGGTATAACAAGTTGGATTAGGACACCTGGAAAATTGGTGATAGTAGCTAGCATGACTATAAATTTCAACTTAATTTGCACTGTGATATGTTTGACATCTTGAGGAATTTCTAGAATGATCATGTATTTGAGACTGAAAATATAAGATATTTTTGTGTGATGCTATACCTTGGGAGACATGAGCAAATATCTACTCACCACAGATAGGGAACTGATTATAGACCAAATACAGATACTGCCAAAGTCCAACTTGGTGAACCAATGAGTTTTATTGGGGTTACTTACAGAAACCTGGGTGAGGGGGATTACTTGCATGACCAGAGAGTTGCCATCACAAAAAGCTTATCTCATCATATGTTCACAAAAGTTGAAAACTTGGGACACACTGCACAATCTGCAAGCACCTTAACAGGTTGGATGATGTCCTTTTTCTGTAGCTCAGATGGTCTAAGCCTCTTCCAAGCAGCTCAACCAGTCTTAGATTCTTTCAGGCAGCTCAGCTGTTCTCTTATTCTTTCAGTTTGTGTTTCCTCCACATTGTTCATTATGAGCCCCTCTGAAGCAGTTCAGCTTGTCTAAAAGTGACTCTCAGCAATCTTTAATGGTTCTATACTCTTGAGGGAAGGAAGGGCTTATTAAATCTGGTCAGTTTCAGGGGCTTCCTGAAGCTATTTGTGTTAATGAGTTTTCTTGCAGGATGGAGTGTTTCACCTCCCATTAGAACATCCTGTTATTTCACCTCCTTCTAAACATCCTGTCCTAAAATAGCCTGTTGTTTCATTTCTCTTTTATATTCTGTGTCTTAAGACGTTTCCCTCAAAAATGGATGGAATGTTTTAATCTAGAATGAACATAACAAATATATGAAGACTTTCTTTAAAAATTTTCTGTAGGATAATTGCCAGGGGATTGTTCAAATAATAGAACAATTATGATAGGTAAATGAGGGTTTCATCAAACTGTTTTCTTTTATGCAAGTTAAAAGTTCACATAAAAATGTCTCAAAGAAGGCCAGGCGTGGTGACACAGGCCTTTAATCGCAACACTCAGAAAGCAGAGTCAGGCTGAACTCTGTGAGTTCGAGACCAGCCTGGTTCACAGAGTGAGTTCCAGGACAGCCAGGGCTCTGTTACACAGAGAACACCTGTCTTGAATAACAAACAAACAAACAAGCAAAACCCTAAAATCTGATGAAAGCTACAGACCATCTCGCCTTAAATATCACCTGGCCTTACCAAACTTGGGCCCTCAAAATAAGGTGACATTTCTTTTTACATACAATTTTAAAATGTTTTTAATTAAAAATTATTACTTCTTTGATAACTTCATGAAATATATTTTGATTCACTCCCTTCTAGACTCCTACTAGAGCCTTGTTTTCCCCATTCATCAAGTCAAATTTGTGCTGCACATATGCTCTTGGGTTTGTGTCCTTCCACTGGAACAGGATCAACTCATCAGGGAATATACTCTTAAAGAAAATGGGCCTCCCTCTCCCCACAGCTGTCAAATTGCTAATAGCTCTTCAGCTATGGGTGGAACTCACCTCCCTTCATCTTGGGATTTAGATTGGCTTGAGTTTGCATGCAGCTTGTTCATACTGTCAGAATCTCTGTGAGTTCATATGTGAAGCTGCCCAGGACACTATTTTCATCTACAGACTCTGGGTCTGACAGTCTTTCTTCCCTTTCTTTTGCAACGATCTCTGACCCTTTGGAGAAGGGAATTTATACAGATGTCTCATCTAGTATAACAGTATCGTTGCACCTTGGCCCACTGTTATTCTCTGTGTTCATCATCATCTACTGCAAATAGGAGCTTTTCTGTAGGGGGCTGAGAGATGCATTAATCTACGACTATATGATGTTATTAGTAGTAATTTGTATATTAGTAGTAAATGATTTTTTCCTTCTGAGCTATTTGTTGTATCTACCCTTCTTTTCTAGTTGAAGTATTCCTCTGTAGAGCTGGCTTAGTATTCATAAAATTCTTTAATCCGTTTTGTCATATTTATCTTTCAAATTTGATAGACAGTTCTGTTGGGTACAATAATGTGTCCTGACAGTTGTGGCCTCTCAAGAGTTGGAATGTATCTTTGCAGGTTCCTGTGGATTTAAAGGTTTCTATTGAGTAATCTGGTAATATTGTAATAGACCTATCTTTGTAAATGATTTGCCCTTTCTCTCTTGCAGCTTTCAATAACTACTTTATTCTGTGTTTTTAATGTTTTATATATCATGGAGAATTTTTTTTTCTGGTCTTGTCTATTTCTTGCTCTGTAAGCTTTATATGCTTGAATGTGTTGGGATTCTCTAGGTTTGGGAAATGTTGTATAGTTCCACTGGAGATGTTCTCTGTGCTTTTGCTATGGTTTTCTTTTCCTTTTTGTAGACCACAATTTGAAAATTAGGTCTTTTTAAATGTTTATTTATTACTTCAAGTTACATCTCCATCACAGTGCCCTCTTTCCACCCCTCCCAGTCCCACCCTCCTACCCTCTACCCCCTCTCCCTTCTATCCTACTTTGTCCATCCCAACAGGCAAAGGGATGCCAAGCTTTTCCCCAAGTGCCGCCAGATGCCAACTCAAATTGCCCACCAATTTTACCAAAGAGATCCAACTTCCACCACAGCTGGTTGATGATTGGATGTTGTTGATTGCTATTTGTCAAGTAGCTATGCATAAAGAAATGAGAAGAAATCAGATATGGTGACAACAAAGACCAAACTTGCCCCAAGGAAATCAACACCCCTAATCAGCAAGAAGTAGTCTTACCATAACTTTGCCTCCTTTCCCCTCTATCCTTTTTTGTCTCCTATCTAGTGTTCGAGGGTTGATAAGGGTGGAGAAAGGTGGAAGAGAGGAAAAGGAAACCACAAAATCACAAAAGCTGGCTACAGCAGCCCACTGCAAAATGCCTCTCAGAATAACAATAAATGTGGCCTGATGGATTGGTTAGTAACAGTGTCGTCTCACAAGGTCAGTAGGTTGGACACCTCCACAGGGCTTATGGCCTTACTCTTTCATTGTACTATCTCCAACTGTTCCTAATGTTTTGGGTAAAATAGGTACTTTAAATATCTTGTAGAAAATGACATCTAATAATGTCTCTTAGATCAACATCCAGTCTTTTGCAAGACTAGAGACAAGCATTAATACTCGCTTGTTTGTTTTCTGATGTATTCTACTCTTCTCCTGAAGGGTACTTTTCTTAGACTTCCCTCCTTCTCCTCTTCTTCTTTTTCCTCTTCCTCTCCTCCTCCTTCTCCTCCTTCTTGTTTATGCCCTTTTCCTCCAATAAGACATAGGTATAAAAGATTGCTGATCAAGAGGAAAGTAGAAGAAGCCCTTGTATTTCTTGCATCATCTGCTTCAAAGGGATTTCTTCTGGGGTAGCTATATTCTCTCATGGCTCCAACTTCACTTAAATTCTTTTATTCATGTTGCCTCTTGTTATAAGCTTCTTTACCATGCTTTTAGATTTTGTTCAACAGTGCCTATTTCTGTGTTAAGGCAAAATTGCTTTTTATCACCCATTTATGTTTAGAAATATTAGCAGCTTTCCATGATTATCACACACTGTGTTGCCTTACCATCCCTTGTTTGGCTTCTAAGACTCTGCAGATTTGATGTGTTCCCTTTGGTAAATGTGCTTGCTTTAAAAGACCTAGGGTAGCTTCCAATTTCCTGATATAGACACTTTCTCTTATTCTGGTATTATATCACATAAATGGAATTATGTCTTTCAGTGCAAACGTCACAGTGCATATCTTTATTTATTTATTGTTGACATTTCTCTACTTTAAGTAGATTTTAAACTCTATGTGAAATATTGTCCTGAGCATCTTTTATAATGCCTGACACATCAAGGCTCAACAATATTATTGAATTAATACGTTCATGAAAAATTTCAAGTTTTAGGCTGGTGAGATGCCTCAATGTCCAAAAGAACTTGTAGAAGCCTGAAAATATGAGGGCGATTTCTGGAGAACATGAGAAAGGGAGTAGCTTACTCCTGGAAATTGTTCTCTGGGAGGCATGAATGTGCCAGCACACACACACAAAATAGTAATCACAATAATATAAAAATTAAAAATTAAGTTGAACATCTTAAGTGCCAGTCAGTGTTGCAGAAAATGCCAAGGTGAGGACCTTATTGTTATTGTTTTCAAAAAATTAAAAAATAGTTTTTCATTAAAAATATAAAAATATCTATTTAAATTACCAGATATAGAAAACACACACATATGTCTAGGGCTGCCATAACCAAAGAACCATAGATTGAGTGACTCATGAGAACTTCATTTTCTCATAATCTTGGAATCCAGAAGTTTGAGTTCAAAGTTAGCTTGAACTTCTTCTGAAGCTTCTCCTGGGCTTATAGATCAGTTTCCACAAGGTCTTCACTCTTTACCTGTCTATATGCACATTCCATTCCCTCTAGGCCCATTCTAATAGTTTCATTTTAACCTATTTATACTCGTAAAGACCCTACATCCAAATACAGTAACAGTTTGTGGTATTAAAGGTTTTGACTTCAACCTAAAATTTTGTCAGACATAAGCACCATTTTATCTGTAACAACCAGGAAATAAAAATAATACCTCTCAACTGACAATGTTAAGTGGGAGTAAAACAGGACTTAGGTCTGGTGATATTCCTGGTAAGCTTCCTACAGGTAGCGTAGTCCTTTGCAGCTCTTACAGAGTCATGATAATTTCAATGAGCTGGCAGACAAAGCTAGGTGGCAGGGAAGTCACATTTGAGACACTTAGCACAAATGAAGACCCAGGGGTGAGAAAGTGAAGACACTGTGGAATCAACGATACCTGAACTATTAGAGTTGGGAGGAAGTTGATCAATTACCCAGGCCAAGCCCCCATTTAGTTCAGAAATTCCAGGCAAAGGACAATTGAGCTTCTGTTTGTCTGCCTCCAATGCCTGAGATCATATGAAAGCTTTAGGCTTCCGCCAACTGTGTCTGGTCTGAACATTGGCTTGGATAAAGTGAATGGTTTACTAAGAAGAGGTCAAAAGGTCTATGTGTGCAACATGCTAATGATGTCTTCATGGCACTATCCTCCAGGAACTTCTTTTCCAACATCACACTCTAAACTTTTTCTTGCTGCAGTGGTAACTTGTTTTTTGTTTTTGTTTTTGTTTTTGTTTTTCAATTCTAGTACTGTTGACTTACCCTGCAAGTCATGGGGCCTGGATTCTTGTTTTTCTGTGTTACTTTGAGATGTCTTTCAGTCTTCAGTGTTCATGTATGTAACAGAGGGAGTAATTAAAACTCTATTTTGTTCACCTCACAGAGTTACTAGAAAGATCATACAGAATAATAATGGGTGTGAGTGGAGCTGAGAAACTCAACTCTCAGCAGATGCAAAATGAAAGGCCTGAGTTTCATTGCCCAGAGTCAGTCAGTTTCTGTTGGTGAACATTTTCTCATTCTCAGCCAAATAAGCAAATGGAAAATTCATCCAACATTTAGACTACCTTCCACATTCCTTAAGGTACAAGGGAGACAATTAGAATTCACTCACACACACACATACACACACACACACACACACACACACACACAGAGAGAGAGAGAGAGAGAGAGAGAGAGAGACAGTGAGCTGAAAGAAGTTTGAAAACTGCTGCAGAGGATAAAGTCAGAACTTTATTTTATACAGGTCCCTTCTCTATTTCAAACCTCCTTTTATATTTCTGTACGATGGAGATAATAATGCTTGTTTTGCCATGGTTATTCTGAGAAGTGAAAGTAATGCAGATGAAAGCACAAGAGATTAGACACTAGAGAAAGGGCACCAGGAAATTATACAAAGGGAGGGCTTGGAGAGAGGCATGAGAATTCACTGGCATGGTTTCAGTGGGCCAGGATCTTAATATTTAGAGACTGTCCCAACACCTTCTGCAACTTTTAGAGAAGACTTTCCGCTGAGTCAACATAATTGGGAAGCCCCACAATAAACAGCATGTAAATCGAGAGCAGCAGGAGGGCAGGCAGGGGTGGCAGCTGCCTTACCCTTGGCGGAGGTTATTCCACCCCCCCCCCCCCCCACACACACTCTCGTCTGCATCCAACCCCTCAGATTGCAAACCTTGAAGGAAGACAAAGGCAGCTCACTGGGACCCCCTCCCCCAGCTGCGTGTTTCCTTCCTGGCAAGCCCCTGGGAAGCTGCAGGGTGGAGAAGTACAGCCCGCACGCCGGCAAGAAACAACCTAACTGAAGACTAGGTCAGGCTGAGGGGATTCAGCTGTAGAGCCGTGGAGGAGGGGAGGCGGAGGGGGCGCTGGGGCTCTTGCTTCCTCCAGTCCAGCCCTCCCTCCTAGTCAGCCCGCGTCAACCCGCGCCAGCCACCCGGCCTCACAGAAGCTGGACTTCGTGGACACCATGCAGTGGATTAGAGGCGGATCGGGAATGGTGAGTGCTTGTAGCTCTAGTTTTCCCTGCATGAGCCCTAATTCTCCAACCCAACGTCCAATCCCTCGAATTAACCTTCACACCAGGAGCCCCCATACCTCTGCCCACCGCCCTCGCCACTGTCCTTCAGACACCAGTGAGCTTCCTGTAGCCATTTTAGCAGTCTCTGCCTGCCAGACCAGTAAAGACCCCTCCCATCCCCCCTAGGCATTTCTGCCACCCTCAGAGACTGAGATAGGCTCAAACTGGGGGCTAGATGAAGTGTCCAGGAGCATCCCAGGTGTTACCTGGGATGCCAAAGAATCCAGGATCTGACATAGGAGCTCTCTGTAAGCAGTAAAGCTCCCAGGGTGCAAGCAGGCTGGTAAGGGGTTGAGGGGAACAGCCACAAAGCCCAGCATTGTAAAGAGCTTTATAGGAGAGCTGCATGACCTCCTTAACCAGGATACGTGTACCTGTCACTCCTAGCCAGCTCTAGGGACCAGAGCCACCCAGATGGAAGGAATCTGGGAAAGCCCTGCGAAGCTTCCTTGCCTAGGATGGTCTCACCCTGTCCACATTTAGGGCTTTGTCAAGGAGAGATGGCTACAGAAACCCTCATTCTCTAAATGGGAGTTCAACTAGCAGGACCCCCCCCCCCCATCAATGCAGGAGTGTGTGCTTTTGTTTGTATGTGTGAGTGAGTGTTTAGTATCATTTTCAGTTCATTTTATGCCATAGTGATCTCTTTTATACCTGGAGACCTTGAAATGACTTCCCTTTGCAGAGAGGAAGTGGTGACTGAATCTTGATGTTTCTCTGAATCAGCCAGGGACTCCCAGTCCAAGCCTGGTTAGGGGCACTGGGAAGTGGAAGGCTACAATGACTTTGTGTTCAGTACTGACAAGGGGTATTGAAGGGCAGTTGGGTTGGGTCAGCAGGCGCTGATCCCAACGTCAGCACATACTTCTGCACTGCCACCCACAATCTGCAGCAAAAGGAAAAGAGCAATTGGGCAAAAATTAATATTTAACTCCTTTTTTTGTTCCCATTCTAAAAGGAAAGAGAGAATCTGGTGTGGGCTAGGAATGTATTCAAAGGATCTCCCCTTTTCCCTTCCTCAAGATTTTCTTAGCTCTCCATTTCAGTCTTTCTTAAAGGCAGCTAGTTTATATCATTACATACAAGGGCTTACCTAGTTCTTCCACCAGAACTCTCTCCTTCCCAGGGGACCCACAAGGCTAAATCAAATGTTTGCAGAACCAGTAAAAGTTAGAGCAGGTGACGATATTACAGTGCTTGGAGTCTAGCCAGCACACCAGAGGACACAGAGAATGGGACAAATTTGCTCAAGGCCACAAACTCTTTGGAGGTAAATTTGCATCTCCTGACTCTCCTTCAGTGTCCTTCCTTAGTATTCCACAAATTATCATTTCACATGGTGCTAAGAAAGGCAGAAAGGAATACATTGAGGAAAGACCTTCAGTAGGAAAAAACGCTATAATATTTGCCTGAAAAATCCCAAGTTCTGTCGTTTGTGGCAGCTGGGTCTGGGAGAGAGCTCCTTTCTCTTGTGTCCATATTGACATGTCAGGGCTCAGAGCCATACACCGAAAGCAGATCAAATTATTGGAGAATCTGAACTTCCCTCAAGTTTAAGAGAAGCCAATGACGTAGCTCCCAGACTATGTGATTGAAGATTGATTGGTGAGGAAAAACCTCATAATAAGATTTTAGGTGACCGAAGCACTGACTATTGTGATAAAAAGCATTTACCTAGCCCCTTGCTAGAATTCAGGAGGGGTAATATATTATTATTTACCAAGGGAGGCAGAAAAAAACGTTAATTTCAATCATTGTTTTCACTGTTGGGAATATGTTGACTCTCAGATTTTGCTCCCTTAAATGAGATTATTAATGTCCATCAGCATCCCTTCTGGTGAATGTTGGGTAGAAGTTAACTAGTAAGCCAACTGCTCCTGGGCATGAGAGACTTACCCTAGAGTGATGGTTCATATACCTAGTTGAGACACTCTATTGGAAAAGATGGATTTTCTCTTTCCCAGCAGGTGTCAACTGAAAATACCTTGTTGGTTAGGAGTGGGACTCTATGTCCATGTCCCCTTCTCAGTGCTAGGATTTTGTCTGGTCTGAACCTGTGCAGGATTTATTGTCTTTTTTTCTTTGTTTTTACTTTAATTTTTTGCAGGTTTTGTTGAGGGGGGAGAAAATATGAAGTTGGGTGAGTAGGAAGTTGGGGAGTATCTGAGAGGAGTTGGAGGAATAATATGACAAATATAATGTATGAAAATTTTAAATAAAAAATTAGCTAGTAAGGATTATGAAGGAAAAATATGGAGTTAGATGTAGCCACCATTTTATAATATGGCTCTTT
The DNA here is from genome assembly GCA_907164525.1 of Lophiomys imhausi. Lineage (NCBI taxonomy): Eukaryota > Metazoa > Chordata > Mammalia > Rodentia > Muridae > Lophiomys > Lophiomys imhausi. The sequence continues at coordinate 530,777 of CAJQZJ010000553.1, forward strand.
CATTTACACTACACATTGAATTTTTAGCACATTTGACAATTGTAAATTAATTCAATTATCATGCAACTCATAAAATTTTACTTAAGATCTTATGGAGATTACTACTTTAGTGGATGCAGGATGCTTAACTGTGAGTTCACATTGGATGAATAAACTGTTCAGTACACTAATCTATAGTTTTTGCTTGAAATGATAGTTGTCACTGAAATAAGAATTATGTCTAGAATAGGAAGAATGTTCTCCTTAGAGTCACAAGTCTAAGGTTGAGGGCCTGACTTTTATACTTTCCTTACTGTTCTCACCCATGAATAGCAGTAACCTTTATCTTCTAGGTGTTATTGTAGACATTGATTTACTTAAAAAATATTAGGCTATCTACTATGAATTTGCCTGGATATGGTACAGAGGAAAAAGAGCAATGAACAAAAACAAATTACAAATTACTCTTAGGAGCTTACAAGCTAGTAGATTGATGGGCAATAACAAAGTAGTCACACAAAATGCATAATATGGCAAGATGTGTTAAGCACTGAGGAAAACAGAATAGAACTGAGAATGGGATGATACATTAGATCAGCTAAAACTTTTCTAGTTAAGTGATATTTAGGCAGAAATATGAATGAAATGAAAGAACTCAAGGTTCATATACATGTCTAGAAGAGGACACTAGATATAAGGGCCAACCAGAAGAAAATGCAGCTGATTTGTTTAAGAAACAAAATACAGGGGAAACCAGACAGAAAATAGATCAATAAATGATATGGGAGAATTTATATGACAGAAATGAGGAGACATTGGACACTTTTGAGCTGATGATGGTCATGATCTGACTTATACTTTATCAGGAAACTAGATTTCGGTAGGGGCAAGGACAAGAATGACAAAGAGGCTCTTATAATAGTCCAGGTTAGAGGTGATGACGACTTGGCTGATGACTTGGCTCAAGATGATAATGGTAGTGATGATGTGTATGAAGAAAGGACTGTACCCAGTATTATTTGTAAATGATCTGTCTTTTTCTTTTTCATTATCTATTAAGACACTCAGATGGCTGAGACTTGAGTAAGAAAGAACAAAGGATAGCTGTATGCATACAAGGATATTTCATATAAGATTGATTATTTGAATGATCTGGGCTGGACTTCTAGCCACTAGTGCAAGTAATAGAGATCTAGTTTTAGATAGCTTTTCAGTCAATTATTTCTTTGATTTCTGGCATTACAAGAAAATTAAATATAATTTAATGTTCTGGAAATTTGGTATACTTAGCATATATGGTATCTAGAATGGATCAGTTTCTTAAATATTATTTTCTGTATGGCAAAATTATATAACAATCACACAATCATCAGTACTTCTCTTCATTTTCATAACTTGTCCTTTAATTTTCAAAGAGTTAATGGCAGTGAACCATGTGTTTTGATTTTACAGAAATATCAGTTCCAAGCTGTTACACGTGTGAACTAAGATGGATAGCCACTGAACAAATATATTACACCTTGAACCTGGCTTTGTCTTGTTCCTTTAGATTTCAAACAAAATCTCCAATTGAGCATATAGAATAACAGACTTGTTATGCTCTGTTTCTTTGTCTTCATAATGTCTGTAGTATTACTGCTTACTGAAAACTCATATCTCAAATACCAAATGTATAGTACAAAAGTAATTGTGGATTTTACATAGGCACCTGGAACTACCTTGAATGAGTCTGAACTTTTATAAAATGAAAGAACCAAATGAATACATGTAGTTAATTCTGTTTGTATATGTGAGTATCCTAATTCACTGTCTGTTGCTTTCATAAAACACTGGCCAAAAGCAACTTGGGGAAGTAAAGGATTTATGTGGTACAATCCTTTATAGTCTGTTATTCAGGGAAGCCAAAGCAGGAACAGGAACCTAGAGGTGCTTAATAATTTACTCCCCATGACTTGCTCAACCTGCTTTCTTATATGATGCAGGACCACCAGCCTAGGAATGGTCCCACCTACAGCAGGCTGGACCCTCCCATATCAATCATTAATCAAGAGACTGCCCCACAGACATGCCTACAGGCAATCTGATGGAGGCAATTTCTCAACTGAAGTTGCATTTTGCTAGGTGACTCTAGTTTGTGTCAAGTTAACAC
>CAJQZJ010000553.1:552904-592487 GCA_907164525.1 Lophiomys imhausi
TCAAGTAGGCTCAGGTTTTTGGCACACTAATGAAACTGAGTAACACAACGTGGGTGTTTTAGAACATGACTAGTTCTGCAAGTGACTAAGCTATTAACTAATAGAAACCAGATAATGGAGAACAGAAATGCATTAAGCTGTCTCTAAGAGGTCCTATTGGCATGATGGTGATAACCTATTAAAGCACTTGCCCGACACACCAAAGAATGACATTTAAGCTGACTCAGTTGTGTAGGGATTTGAGAAAAGGCATCTTGACGCCTTTGGATTGCAAGAAAAAACAAGAGAGACAGTGAAGTTTGTGAGCTGAGAGAAACATCAAGAATAGCATATGCAAGGGCCTTCCAGTTGATACAGTGTGACATGCTTTGGAAAGACCATTGTGACCAGCATATCCAGGACAAGAGGGAGGTGAGTAGAAAGATATGAAAGCAATCGGGCATGTATCATCTCACATAGAACTGTGTGAGCTTAGAGAAGGTGTATATTGTCTATACTTGAAGGCAGTATGGATTAAGTGGCCAATAGTGAGGGTTCCAGAACTAGAGTGCTTGGATTCAAATTCTAACTCTATCTCTTCTTAGCTAGGTGACTTTTATCATGTAGCCTAATCTTTCTTTGCCTTGTTACTGTCTATAAGGTACAAAGGAAGTGAATTAACATACTCCAGAGTGTTCACGGTAGTACTGGGCACATAACAAGCACTATTTAATTTCTTTTTTTTTTTTATTTTTTTAAAGATTTATTTATTTATTTTATGTATGGGTGCTTTATCTGTATGAACATCTGTAACCAGAAGAGGGCATCAGATCACGTTGTGGATGGTTGTGAGCCACCATGTGGTTGCTGGGAATTGAACTCAGGACCTTTGGAAGAACAGCCAGTGCTCTTAACCTCTGAGCCATCTCTCCAGCCCGCACTATTTAATTTCAATGCAATACAGAGTGTACAAATATTACTTGGTGCTATTTTGTGATAGAAGATGACTTTTATAGGCTATATAGAGAATGAATTGAAGAGGTGAAAATGGAGAGGCAAAGCTCAGTTGGAAGACTCATGCAGAAACAGTGGAGTTGAGTAAAGGACAGGTTGATATTAATTTCAAAGATGGAATCAAAAGAGCTTTCTACTGAATTAACTAAGAGCTTTAGAACAAGGGAAAATAGTATTGGGATTAGAATTTCTTGTTCTACCACTGACCAGCTGTGTAATTTGAGGCAATCATTTAAATCTTTTAATGTTTCATTTTCTTTTTAGCTAGGCTTCTCTGGAGATAAGAGGGGCAAGGTATGATGAGAAAGCGATTTAGTTGAAGAAATTGACTCATATCATTATGGATTTGGAAGTCCCAAATCTGCAAGGAAGCCAGAGTTAATAATTTAGAAAAATACTTTCAACAAAACATTTGGAATACTATTTGACCAATTATCTCAGGACCACTGTTCTAAATTATAAAAGTGTTCATGTTAGTACCCCTAAAGTTGGAGCTGAGATGTTTGGTGTTTGCTTTTCCAATATGGAGCTGAATAAATGTATTTGCTGCATTTCTACCATCACTATACAAATTGATCTCTGTTGTGTGGTACATGACTTTCATAATTACCATTTGAGTGTTTGTGAGATGCATCTGTGTGTGTGTGTGTTTGTGCACATGTATGTATATAAAGGCAGTTGTGGCTGGAAAGATGGCTGAGCCGTTAAAGGCTAGGCTCGCAACTAAAAATATGAAGGCAGTTGTGTGTATGCACATGTACATGTTTGTGTGTATGCACGTGTACATGTGTGTGTGTGCATATACATATATAGAGGGAATTAGGTGTGGCAGAGTGACTGCAGACACTTCGTATATGTTTGTAGAACAGATGAGTGAGATGACCGAAGGGGTAAAGTTTAGGTTACCTATAGTCACCAAGCCTGGAATTGGCCCAACAGAGGACAAAGGGAATTGCAGATTTTTTTTTTGGGGGGGGGGGTCACAGGTGAAATGCTAAATTGGATAGACAGTGAGGTGAGGGCAATAGGTTAAGATAGGAAGCTTCAGAAATTCTTCTTGGGAAATTTGCTTAAGACCTCCAGGTTCCAGTTTATATGCAAAATGAGGCTTCTCTCTGTCCCTCCACCACACCTCCAAAAGTGTAAAAATTCATCTATTTATGCATTCAGTAATATTTATTGAGCAACTGCTATGCATCAGGCACTATTCTAGGCACTGTATAGTGAATAAAACAGACAAAAACTTTAAAAAGTAAGAATAAAACAGATTTAAAAATTACGTGAGTTCTAAGAACTAAGGAGTAAAAAATAGAACAGGGCAAAATGATAAAAAAGTTTGTGTGTGGGTAGTTACATTTTTAGGTTCCTATTTCTTGCTGTACTTCCCTCAGAAAATCACAAAACTGATATACAATAAAAGGTTGTAGTTTCTAGGAAGATGCAAAATTATTTTTAAAATATTCTGTCTGTCTGTCTGTCTGTCTGTCTATCTATCTATCTATCTATCTATCTATTCATTTATTGGTAGGTGTATGTGCATAAATGTGTGCTCATGCCAGGACCCCTGTGTGGCAGTCAGAAGAAAACTTGCAGAAGTCATTTTTTTTGTCTTTCACCATTGCATCCAGGGGATCAAAGTCAAGTCTGCCAGGCTTGCCATCAAGTATTGTCACATACTGAGGTATCTTCCAGGCCCACAATATTCTACTTAAATATACAGGGCAGCTCGTTCTTCTTGGGGGATAGTTTTCTTTAGATCTCTATTTGCTGTTCCTTTTTCCTCGGTATAAATCACCATGTTACTTACTTCTGTCTCATTGTGACAAAACACTTGACAAAAACAACTTAAGGGAAGAAAGGTTTATTTTAGCTCACAGTTTTAGAGGGCACAGTCCTGTAGCTCCATTGATTCTGGGACCCTGATACAGAATCTCGTGGTAGCAGGAATATGAATGAGAGGAGGATGCTTATCTCATAGCCAACAAAAACTAGAACAAAAAAAAAAAACTGTAGGGATGTATAACCTTCAAAAGCATGCCCGTAGCTACATTCCACCTCCTAGAGATCCTATCAGCTCCCAAAATAGTGCTACCAGCTGGGAACCAAGCATTCAACATGATGAGATTGTTGAGAACATTTTATACTGAAACTGTAACAAGCACCAGTTTTTGCCTGGAGGATGGAAACTTCAGTTTTATGTTTGACCCTGATATTGCAGTCTTTCCAAATCCCAAATGTATAGAATTTTATGGATTCCAAAGCACGTTTCCTAGAACTGTCTCTTCTGGTTCTTAATCTGTTGTTCTTTCCAATTCCACAAAGCAGTGGGGAGGAGTAGTGATAAGTCATATTTCTACTCCTTGTAAAATGAGAATGACTCCTCAGGCTACTGTGAGGTACAAAACAGAACTGTATATTCAAGCGCCTTATATGTGAAATTGTAAAAGTTGTTGCTTAGATTTAGAGAACTGATAGTCTTAAGTGACATTTTTTTCCTCTTTTGAATCAGGTGTATGTGAGCTTTTTGTACTTGTGCCATTTCCTTTTCTCTTTTTATGTAAGCAGCTAAAGAAAGTTGGGGTAGCATTGAGCCTAAGCACCTTCTAGAAATAGGAATAATTTCAAGAAAATACTTTGTATCATCTGCCGGTGGAATGGCAGCCACTGTTTTGCAGTCCTTTTTGTTGATTTTGCTTTTGGGAGACAAGAACTGATACTCACTTTTTGATGCTTATATAGTTGACTCTTTGCCTGTCATTTGTCTGTTGGTGGTAACCTCATTCTGAATGCTGGAGGTGGGAGTGGAGAACCTTGAATAACTAGAATTTTCATTTAGCACAAAGCCCTGCTTTTCTACTATGGCAATGCTTCACATCCTAACTGAATAGATTTTTATTCCATAGAGCATGTTTAAAACCCATTGTGTCATTATGTCTTTGGCAGGTATTATTTGGGTCTTCTATTTATAGATGAGGAAATTGAAGCTCGGAGAATATATTATTTGCTTGAAGTTAAGGGCAGAGATTGTATTCAAGTCCTTAAATAATATTATTTACTAGGATTTGCTACAGTTTTATGTGTCAGACATTTCTTTTAAGTGTTTCATATCACATGTGTACCATCACTAAACCCCAACAAACAGCCATAATAGTCTTCCTGCTTTGCAGATGAGACATAAAAGTGACTGTAACTATGGTGCTTACTTAGAATGAAGCTCAGAAAGAATACTATTCTTCTGAGTAAAGAATAATAGATATTATACTATTCTCTCTATTTTAAAGATGAGCATAAGAGCCAAGGACACTAAGTAGCTTGCTTAAAGGTAATATAATTAGCAACAAATAGAAGTAAGGTTGAATCTCAGATGATTTGGCTCCAGAGGTCAATGTTGGATTTTATCCTTTAAAGCTCTCCACCTTACTTTTTGAGACAGGGTCTCTCACTGAACCTGGAAATGCCCCATTCATCAAAACTAGTTGGCAAACAAGCTTCAGGGATACTCTGTATCTGCCTCCCCAGTGATAGGTTTCCAGATACACAGTACCACTCCCAGCTTTTTATGTCACTGCCAGGGAACTAAACTCGGGTCCTTATTCCTTGATGACAAACACTTTACCAACTGAGTCATTTCCCTACCCCTAAAGTTTGTACTCTTAGCCATTACTATATGCTGCTGCTACTGCTCCTTCTTTTCTTCTTTTTGTTTTGTTTTTGGAGACAGGTTTTCTCTGTGTAGCCCTGGCTGTCCTGGACTCGCTGCGTAGACCAGGCTGGCCTCCAACTTACAGAGATCCGCCTGCCTCTGTCTCCTGAGTGCTGGGATTACAGGGGTGCGCCACCACACTCAGCGATGCTTCCTCTTTTTTATCAAAAAGCTCACACGTTTATCAAACATTATTTTGTATCATGCTGCTTTAGCATACTATATCTTTATGATCTCTTCTTGTCAGTCTACAGAGTTTTAGCTGAGAGCTCGTGCATTTCTATAAACTACTATCTTGCAAATATCTTTTTACCAAGCTTTGACGGTATCCAGACTTCTTTTCAGAGTTTCACTCAGGATATCATTGCAAAACTGTCTTGGGCTTCTGTGAGCTATATAAAATTTCAAATCCAATTACTTAGTTTCCCGCACACATAATCCAGCTCCTGAAAAACTCCAGCCGAGCTAATTGTCTTCCTCATACCCCAACTTCATCTTAGTTACATAATATGCCTAACTACTTATTTATGCAGTTATTTTATAATTCTTTGAGAATTTGATACAACTTATTTTGATCACATTCACCCCAATTCCTCCTCTTTTATGCAATTCTTATTTAGTATCTCTTATAAGGAAAATTCTAAGCTTAATTTGATGGTGAGTATTTAGTGTCCTGAATGTCCATCCATCCAGTGACTTAAGAGTCAAAATGAAGCCTGCAAATAAAACCCAGGCATGAAAGTTAAAGAGTGGTAGCTCTCTGCATGATGCTTGAGAACCAAGAATGGAACTGTCTAGGCTCCAAAACTAAACACTCGGCCCTCATATTGACAGATGCATTCATTGTCTATCTTGTTCTCGAATTGATTCAAATTTTGTTTTGGCTGTCCCAGAGAGGTAATAATCCTAAAGAGAACTGTTGTCCTTCCTCTGCAAGGCCTTTTGGATCTTTACTATTCTTTTCTAACAAGTCTTCTCTGTACCCTTAGTAGACAGATGGCCTGGCCTACAAGCTTGTTTGAAATAGAACTGAAAGTGGCCTAAAATAAATGTGAAATAGGATTGAAATAGATCTAAGCAGAAGAACAGGAGGAAATTGCTATTCTTATGTATTTATTCAGATGCTTATTCATGCCTGTTGGCCACAGGAGGGCGGTATAAGAAGTATGTCCTGAAGAAATAAAGATCTAGTGGGCAGTAGGGAACAGAAAACTGAAGAGGTAATTCAACTTTTAGCCTGTAGGCTAGATCTTTTATTTCCTTGTGGAGTTCTTACTATCCAAGGTCCTTAAAGAGGCTGGACATGGCTGTGAAACAAAGGTTGGTCTTCACAGGCTGCAGCTGAGAATGTGTTTCTCTGCTGGACTTCCTCTATATCCTTTTAGTCAAGAATCCTGTGCTTTGTCCTTTATCCATTTAGTTATTTGTTTGTTTAGTTGTTCAATCATTAAACATGTTGTTTGTTGCATGCTAAGCATTGTTTTAGATACTGGGAGTAGAGCTGTTGAGAAAATAGTCTCTGTCTTCATGGAGCTTACATTTTATAAAAAAGGAAACAATAAGTCGATAAGCAAAGACTTGTGTAATAGTTCAGGTCATGACAAAGTTTTTAAGAGAAAGGCAAGCTAAAGGGTTAGGAACGGGTCTACAATGTTAGAGAAAGTGGTCAGGATAGGACAGTTTTGAGGAGGTGAAAGAGCTAAACTTGTAGATAGACAGGAGAAAAGTCTTCATACAGACTCTGATTATTACCCTACTTTGATTTCTCTCTAAAAGTCTACCCACCACCATCTAATTATGGACAATCGATTTATTTAACTTAATCTTGTAATTCATTATCTTGTGTTCAGGGAGCCATCTTGGGACCAAGGACATTCCTGTTCTACCTTCAGCCAAATTGTTGAGGATTTAAAGCAATTGGTGCTTTATTTTAAGTTACAACTGAAAGGATTCCTGAGAAATAAGGAAGTTAAGAAACTTAAGGTCTGAAGTTATAAGTGAAAGTTTTCCTTTTTTTTAAGTCTTCATTTTGCTCTGAGTTACTCAGGGCATTGTGGATGGTCCTTTGAACATCAACCATTTTGGTGAATTCTTTCTAAGGAAGAATAAATAGGAAGTTAAGTGTTTAGGACAAGAATGGTTCTGTTCCTCATTTTCATTTCACCTTGATACTTGGATACATGTTCTGAAGTATGTAGAGCAAAAGGCAGGAAGCCTTGGAAGACAATGGTCATGTTTGGGGCTAGAGAGATGGCTTGGTGACTAAGAGCACTGTTGTTCTTGTAAAGGACTGGAGATAGGTTCTGAGAACACCTACGCTGAGTGGCTCACAATCCCATATATTTCAAGCTCCAGGGGATCTGATATCATCTTCTGGATTCTGCAGGCACCTGTACACACTCAGACAAATATGCACATAGATAACAATTAATATATAATAAAACATGTTACATTTATTTTTATGGGAAGTGTTGTGTAGGGGAAAGTGTTTAGGAGGGATTGGAGTTTGAATCCTTAATAGGTGACTTAAAACATTTGAGAGAGCCATTGCTCTGAAATGTATTAGAGTTAATAGAGAAAAAAGGTAGGCTTTGAAAACCAATTTCAGTTCAAATCCTCCTATTTCTACATTCTTCATATATGGTTGTGGACAAATGATGTAAATACTCAGCTGCAATTTCTTCCTCTTTAAAATAATGAAAACAATTCTATTTTCTAAGACTTCTGGGGATAATTCAGTAAAAATATGTTTAAGCCCAGTACCATGTGTGCCTAATATGTGTCTTACTCTTGATTCCCCCACCATCACATATATTATAGAGAAGATTTCTAACTAGGAACATTGGAAAAAGACAATCTATTTTTCCTTCTTGAGCATTAAATCCCACGACTCACTCTCTAATCATTAACAACTTCATTAATTAGCTGACTGTGTTTGGAACACTTAACATATAGTGTTGAAATTATGCACATCTTTGGTTATCTTCTCTATTAGAATGCAAGCTCTCTGAGAACCTTGTTAGCAGTCAGAATAAGTGCTTGTTGAATTGGGCTTACATTAGAGTAGTGCAGATATCTGTGTAGAATAATTAAGGAGGTATTTTCTCTAGAAGTTGTTTCTCATAAACAGAATGGACAGACATAAAAGTACAAGAGCATCTAATATAATAATATCATAATTAAAAGTAACATAAGTAACACAAATGGACAAATGGGATTCAGTATCTGTAGACTGGCTGTGACAAGCATCAGGAATTAATGAGTAGGCTGGGTTGGGGGTTAAATAACAAGTGAGTGAGTAGAGTGTAGGAGGAATAAAAATAAAATGTGAAAAATTTCTTGAGAGTACTTCATGGAAGAAGTGGGACTTCAGGATCTGTTTGAAACATGACAAACCAAAACCAATGAGGAATTGACCTTTATCTGCCAGAAAGGAAGGTTTTATGCCTAGAAATAATCTTTTAGATCTGGGAGAGTAGAACAGTGAAATATGTAATGGACTGAGTATGCATCCAATCACTACAGTAGCAGACAAGGGGATTCATCATTTAGATCAGAATAATAGGAAGAGCTCATTAATTACACGACAAAAAGGCAGTGGGCTGAGTAGTATCTAGAATACTACTTGCCGCTTATGGCAACAGGCTGCTGACTGGAGATGGGGGACTTAAGGTTGCGTGGGATGTTGTCTCTCTTTGGGAGAAGTGCAGCTTCCTGTTTTTTGTAATTTGAGTTGTATGAAAGACTATCTAGGTTGGCCAATGTGCAGTTTTGGGAGGCTAGAAAGATCCACATTGTAAGTGATATCCAGCTGTGCGGTTCTTGCCATGAAAATCAGGATCATGTAGGATCTAATTGATCAACGTTCAGTCCAGGTCAAAGGGTGCTAGAATGTAGTTCTGTAGTGTCAAGTTATAGTATTCTTGAACCATGCTTGTGAAAATTCCTAGTGGGCACCAACTTCATTTTCTGGTCTGTCACTAATGACCTTCCCTCTACAAAACCCAGGTCAGAACATTGAAACAGCTTGTCCCTATGACCCAGGAGATACTTTAGTAAGTAAAGGAACAGGCTATATTGTTTGGGTTTATATTTGTAGTCTATTAATTGTTAGCAATGAAATGTTGAATAAGTTACTTGACTCATTTTGTCTCAGTTTTCACATAGCTAGAATATGTTTAATATATATTTCATAGGGTTCTGAGAATTTAAATAGATAACACATTGAAAGGGCTCAGAATAGTACCTGGCACAGCATAAGTACTTTATAAGTGTTATCTGTTATCATTTTCTGTGGAACTGAATATGGGTCCTAAGAAATAGTGTGAATTTGGAGCTGGGGGTGGTGGTGGACGCCTTTAATCCTAGTGCTCAGGAGGCAGAGGCAGGTGGATCTCTGTGAGTTCAAGGCCAGCCTGGTCTACAGAGTGAATCCAGGACAGTCAAGGATACACAGAGAAACCCTGTCTCCAAAAACTAAAAAAAAAAGAAAGAAATAGTGTGAATTTGGAAATATTTATACTCCACATCCTCTCGTGAATGAATAGCTTCTCATCCATAGCCATGACAGTAGTGAAAACATCTGTCTCAAAGTGATACCTATGACCTGAGGTTTATTTAAAAGATTTAGGGGTTATCTCTGGAGGAAAGCACTTTCTTATCATTATGGATATTGGAGTTGAAAGTAGGTAATGAAGATATTGCAGAAACCAAGAAAATTTCAGAAATTAATATAGCAGATATGGTAGCTATATGAAAACTTTTATATGGCAGCATTCATATAACTACCATATCTAGATAGCAGAAAGGGTAGATCATGGGTGGAAATTATTGTTGTTTAAAATGAGAGGAGTTTTTTGTTTTTGTTTTACATTTTGAGTACAAGTTATCTACGTCTTTATGGTTCACACTAAGAGAACTGAGATCAAATGCCATGCTGAGCGTATGTAATCTCCCCAAAGATTTTGAGGCTCAAAGTACAAAATTTTTGGTTTTTACTCTGGCAATAGTTAGCTGCATAATCTTGAACAGATTGCTTTTCCATATCTGAGAACCTGGTATATGTAAGTTTTGATTTTCTCTGTGATCCAACAAGGCCTTGCCTCTCTGATTGGAAGATAGAATTCTTTGAGTGGAGACTGGAGGATGAAGGCAATATTCTTGCATTTAACAGATGATTATGAAACACCTCATAGATAGTAGACACTGTGATGAATGTGGGGGAAGAAAGCATTTCTCTTCAGAGAAAGCCTAGACTGGAAGTGACACCTGAACTGAGCTTTGAAGTAGGGGTTGGGAAGATGGCAACAATTTACCTAGGCTATAAAGCCAGAAAACCTGATAGAGTACCAGAACCACTGTAGGTTCTGTATAGCTACAGAGTAGAAAATGAAAGTGCACTGGTAAAAACTGAGGCTAAAGAGATCAAAGAATGCCATGTGGGCAGGATCCTGTATGTCATGCTATAGAATTTGTCATTAAGAGCAGTGGGGAGCCACTGAAGACATTAGAGCCCTGGAGTTACTAAGTCTAGTCTCAGTTGGAAGAAATAAAGCATGTTAGTTTACAGCAGAAACTTTACTGCTTAGCTATATCCTTAAGCTCATTATCTGGCTTTTTGTTTCAAACTGTTCTAAGTGGGTGTAAATTTTGTATCTCATTATCAAAAATGATGTGATGAATATCTTGTATTTGCATTTCCTGCATTTGATTTGAATTTCCCTGATGATTAACCATGTCAAGTATCTTTTCATGTATTAATTGACCATTTCTTTGGATACCTGTTATTCAGATCCTTCGATGAGTTTTAAATTGAGTTATATTTTTTAAATGATTTTACTGCCTTTTCTTTATTTATAATTTATTTGAGGGATGTGGGAAGGTCAGAGGACACTTGTGGGAGTTGATTCATTCCTTAAATATATGGATTCCAGGGATCAAGCACAGTCTATCGGGATTGGTGGCAAACACCTTTATCTGCTGAGCTTCCGAGCTGCCTCATAGTTCTTGTAAAAAATTATTATTATTGTGTGAGTGAATGTGCCATGACATGCATGTGGATAGCAGAGGACACATTTGTGGACTTGGTTTCTGTCTCCTATCTTTTCATGGGATCTGGGGATCAAACGTGTCAGGCTTTCGCATCAAAAGCTTTTCCCTCTGAACCATCTTACCAACCCTTGGATTATATTTCTTTTTGTGAATTGTAAGAACTATATATTGATTCTCGATTCAAGTCTACAGTAAGATTCTATTTACAAGGATTTCTTCCTTTTTTTCTGAGGGGCAGGGGGTCCACACATGATAGCATCTTTTGAAGCCAGAAGGTTTAAATTTTGTTGTAGTTGAGTTTAACTAATTTCTCCTTGGTAGCTTGTGATTTTGCCACATTTATGAAACCTTATCCAAGGTCACAAAGGCTTCCCTTAGTCCTTTTCTGTTGTTAGTCACTATCATCATATCTAAATATTTAATAGTAATTTTCAGTATCATTAGGTATTTGGTTTGTGTTCAGATTTCTAGTCACAAATGCACATGTATCTGTGTGTGTCTAAATTCCACCTCAGGCAGCTGAGTTATTTGTGAAGAGATCAATTTATTTGTGAAAAATGGGATTATTAATCTTGTAGTATTTCACAGTATACATTTTACAATCAGAATACCTATACTGTAGTAACTCTCCCCCCTTTGATCCTCTGTGTGTTTAGTAACTGATAATTGGATCTAAAAGTTTGATATGATTCAGGATTTTTGTTGTTGCTTTGTCAAGAATTATTCACAAGTGATCATTCTATGGGCCAAAATATGTAAAGGGAGGTCTCATTTGAAGTTTATTCTACCCCAGAGGGTCCGAGACTATTTTCTTTATGACCTGAACTCATTCAGAATTTCTAATAATTTAATTAAGATAATGACTGTCTGAGTCTCAAAGTCTTCTAGAGAATAGCAAACAATTTCCATTCCAGTTAGAGTTCACATTATGCTCGCTGTTCCAAATTTCAGTTTGTTATACTTCTGGCTAACCCGGTGTCTTTCTTCTCTCCATTGTCATCTACCTGTTGACTCCTAAGGTTGTAGGAAGCTAAAAACAGGAAAGGAATCTGAGAGAGCGTCTGTATAAGGGATTTCCTCTCTTGAGGCCCCAGGCAGTTGTAGAAATTACAGGTATTTTTCTGAAGTTGGAATTCTGGGATTTCACCTTATTCTCTGAGAAGCTTAAGTCCTCACTCGTGCAGCAGAGGGAGATGGAAGTCCAGAGAAGGTAAATGGGTTTCCTGAAAGTTGCACAGTCAAAAAGAACTAGGAGTAAATTTGAACCCTTCTAGTTTCTAGTTCAGGATATTTTTCTTATAGATGTAGACTCAAAGGTATAAGCACTGAAAAGAGAAATTATTACAAGCAAATTGCAAGTTCTTTAAAAGTTCATATGTGGCAAATATTTAACTCATAGTTGGCCTTTTTTCTTCAGAAGGCCGGGTGAGTGGATGTTAACTGTAGTGTGATGAAACCATTAATAGGGAAGGACGGGGCACCTAGAGCAGAGAAAGCCAAGCAGAACCGGATTGTAGATAAGTTGGTGCCCCTGAGGTTGTGTTCACACACTGATTTGAGAGATTTTGTTGCTGATTGTGAATGGCCTGCAATTTAGTTTAGGCAGTGGTCAAAGACACATTGGGTCTGCCAAGTTTTATGTCTCCTTTCTACTTACCAACCTTCCTACCTACCTGCATTTCCTATTCCTTCTCCCTTCTCTCCATTCTTTTTCCTGCCTTTTCCCCACACGTATCTTTCTTCACTATATCTTTGATTTCTTCTTTCATTCATCCCACCATTCCTGCTCTTTCTCCTTCCCATAGACTCTCTGTCCTCCCTCCTTCTTTATCATCCCGGTTTCCCTTCGTTCGATTATGTTTGCTTCCTCCCCTCTTTCTCAGTCTTTTCCCTCGTCCTTCAGTCTCTTATCCTCCCTTCCCCCGCAAGTTCCTCACCCCCACGTAAAAACTGGCTGTTGGTGGCTCCCGAGAAGAGAGCAGACTCTGTGAGCTTTGGGTCCTCCGATTGGCTGTCGTTCCTAGCACACCAGCTCAAGTCTCGCCTCCGGGCACTGAATGCGCAGCTGCAGCATCTGCTATTGGCTTGTTCTCCTGTCAGCGTCTGTGTCAGAGACTCACGCTGGCGCCCCCAGTCTCTGCGTGAATAAAAAGGCAACCTACCAGCTGAGGTGGGGGTGGGGAGAGGCGAGGGAGAGGGCCAGCTAGGAAAGGCTAGGCAGAGTGGCTGGTAGCCTGGAATCCCTTGAGCTAGCAGAGGAGACGTCTTAGGAAGCTAGTGAACTAGAAAGAGTAGGGGAGACAGAGACGGACCGATAGCCAGCTAGGCAGACGGACGCATGCCCGGACAGATAGAAGGCTCTGGAGAACCGATAGGTTCTTTTTGCCTTTCTTTTTGAAAAGCAGGATTTTGATTTTTTTTTTCCAGTGGCGCCCAAGAGAGAATGCTGGACTCTGCTACCTTCAGCTCAAGCTAAGATTTCTCAGCTAGGGAAGAAAGATCAGCCCAGTCCCGAGAGGGGGAGGGAAGTAAAAGCCCCTACCTCCAACCCCTTCCCTCCCCCGGACCAAACTCGGGGGCCAAACCCAGACCTTCCCTAACCATCTGACTTCCTCCTTTCCTTTTTAGCATGGTGGCTGTATGGACAGTCTGACAGAACAGAGATTGACATCTCCCAATCTGCCGGCCCCCCACCTGGAACACTACAGTGTTCTGCATTGCACCATGACCCTGGATGTGCAAACTGTAGTCGTTTTTGCCGTGATTGTAGTCCTCCTGCTTGTCAATGTCATACTCATGTTTTTCTTGGGAACGCGCTGAATGGAGTCCAACCACCTGAGCTGTTGCGAACTCTCACTTTGATTTCATACCAAGAGCCTCCAAGGGGGGAAAATCAAGAGAGACAGTCTGAGACAGGGAAAGAAAGGGAGAGAAAGAACACGCTTTCTTACTCAGGGGGGAAAACCGTTTTGAGCTTCAACATGGCCTCGCTGTGATGATATGTATGACGTTGGTATATTATCTCTCCCTAAATCTTTTGTCATGTCTTGTCTTTTAAATGTGCCTGTGAGTGTAGCTGCTTATTGCTTGAGTAAAACTGTTGATGAAGAAATGTTTTCTATTTAAGTGTGCATGTTTATGTGCATTCTCTATGTGACGTTTGCGGAGCAAGCTGTGTCCTGTTAAGGTGGCTTCGCTGTTTGTGATGTCTTGTTAACTCATTCTCTAAAAACTACCTTTAAACTCCATTATGGAATTTTAATCAAAATTTCTCTCTTGCTATCAGAATGCATCTGGATTTGTTTGGGGCTGGAGTTGGAGAAAGGTATTTGTGGAATAGCATGTAAATTTTTGGCATTATGTGAAAGTCTTGCACTGATGGGTTAGAGGAAGAGAAACCTATGCAAGAAATGAATATATAGAAAATGGTCTGTAAGTGAGGAGCAAATATTTGGGAAGTGACACACTGGGGTGTCCTGAGTTGGCACTTAGTAACTGTGTCCTTTGAATTTCAATTTTGCTGTTCAGGGTTTCCAGTTTCTGATTTGGAAAGCTGCCATCATTAAAACATTTGTTAAAGCAGTGTCATTTTCTTTGCAAACAGAGTAGAACAAAAAGTATTCTTCTATATTTTGAATTAGCAAGAGAGGATTTTGACAAGATGGTGAGCTCGTTTTCCTAGATATTATACTCCTTGATTTGATTTTGAGGATTTTTTTTTTCTGTGTCTTACCCAGAAAACAAAATCCAGCTTTTTTTCTCTAGTTCTGGAATATTAATATTGGGTATGACTCCTTTGGGGTAATATTATGTGCAATGGTGTTTGTGAACTACCTCAAATATTAGTTGATAGTGCTGATGAGATTTATTTCCTTATTTGTTGCTTAAGATCAGAGGTCTGAGAAACATTCATATAACTGTAAGTATGTAATATGCTAAATTAAGAGTTTGAACACAAAAGAGGACATGTAATGGGATGAGAGGTGGGGAAACATGAGCTAGACATAGTGTTCCAATTTGAGATATGTCTGTATTATATAGTCATGGTAGTACTTATTATTATTATTATCGTTTCTTTCTGTTTTTGCTGAGATACTTCTTGGCAAGGGTAGTAAAAAAGTTGTTTCTAGTACCAGTGTGTACATAATATTTGCTTTTTTGTTGTTTTTCATTTTCTTCTTTGCTAATGCAGGCAGATATTCCTCATTCTGTTGCTTACCTGACTTGAAACGGTGCCATTTCTGGCTCATAACAGCAGTGAATCATGCCACATACACGCCCACACACATGCTTCTAGCTATACTCATGTGGGCGGCTGCTCATGTGTGATGTGCAAATCAGCTAGCATTATGCTGTCAATTTTCAGGTCTCCTTCAGTTTCTTTGGAAATGGTTATTGAGGGGGCCTTGAAATGGTCCTGAAAGATCAAGAGAGCCTTATTTAATAGCATCAAGATGAGGTTTTTGAACTTTAACATGTGCTCTAGTTGACTCAGTGTGAGTGCGACACTGAACATTTTTTTTCCCCTTGTTTGATACCGTGATAGAAGCATGATCTGGGAGGCTTGCTGGCAGTGACTTTTATGTTTATAACCTTCAGTCTCTTTGAGAGGATCCCTTAGGTAGCACCAAGGATTTCTTTGAAATGTACATCTAGTACGATTTTTTATTATTTACCTGTTTGCTTCAAAGAAATATTTAAAGTAAGCTTACATATCATTTTTGAGACAGTGTTGGAGAATAGGGAAAGGCTCAGTGCCTAGGTAGCTGCAGACCTAAGTTTTCTCTGTTCACTGGTTGTTTGACAGTGTGTTTTTTTTTTCTTCCTTCAGTGAGTTTGGGATTCCCAATAACATTGACAGTTGGAAATCTTTGAACGACATGACTTCCAAGTTCTTGAATTCTGTAATTTGGAGTATCCACAAAAGCTCAAAGCCAGAGGGGAATAAATTGGAATGACAAATGAAAAGGAAAATTAATTATTAACCAAAAGTACTGGCGGGAAAGGTGTATATATCTTGTTATATATCTTGTTGCTGGTATCTGCAGAATATTTTTTATTAAAAAAATTAAAATTTATTTATTTATTTTTGCTTAAGGGATATTTTTTTGTCTAGCTAGCTGGTCAAGAAATGAGAACTCCGACACTGGAATGCATTTGACTTTTGATTTATCTTATCCAAAAAGGGAAAAGGGGTCTCTATAGCTCGTTTCTAACCCAGTGTTTTAATAACTAAGTAATGTCATGAAATGCCTGGCAAACCTGTAACAGAAAGCCTTTGGGAATATATGTGGGTAGGGTGGTACCAGTATATTTGTGACTCTCTGTGCATATCCATCTGTCTGTGTATGGTGGTGGTGGTCGTAAATACGGACGGAGAGTGTTTGGTGTAGAAGTCTGCAAAGACAGCATCAAGTTCCCCAGTTCTGAATAGTTTTCCCTAGGGCTGGATGAATGCCACTTAGGTTCATCACCTAAAGCCTTTCAGGCTAGAGACAGGGTACTTTGAATGAGTCCTACCTTCAGTAATTTAATCTGTAAAGGCTCATACTTTACACATTCAGGAAATGTTACTAGTGAGATAGCAAGCCATTTCAGAGCAGCTAGAAGTGAGTTTCGGAAGCCAACAACTGGGTGCTAGTGCAACTTTGGTTGGGTGAATGCTAAAGCCTTCATAGTTATTCAAATGTGTGAATGCATGTAAGAGAAGGAAATGGAAGAAAATGAGAAATGTAGGCCAGAGGAGTAAAACCCTATACAATTTGACTTGTCTTCTTTTTCTAACTTTCCTTTTCCCCCTTTTCTCTCTCATCTGTCACTCTAAGTGCTTGAGATGTAAGAAAGAGGGTGGGGTTTTTTCCTCTGATTTGTTTGAATTTTTCTTATAAAGCCCTTTATTTCCCCTCCTTACTCTCTTATCCTTTTGAGTAGAGGATAAGCTTTTGCTACTAGGAGGATGCTAAATCCATGTTAAGGGGTTTTAGCCCTCAGCTCTCCACCCAGGTATTAAATAAAATGCCATATACTGGTATCCTAGTAACCGTGGATCATCCCACAACCACTGAGCTTCAGAACCCAGTCTTTAAAGGCACAGGCACTACAGTCTCTGTTCATTCAACAGAAGCTGGAAGCCAGCAAAACTGGAAGAGATGCTTTTGAGGAAAGAACAAGAAAAAAAATCTTAATTGACTGAAAATACCTAGAAAATATATCCACAGTAGGCATGGAGAACCCAGGCTTGGACATCCATGGTGACTGTTTATTGGAAGATGGCTCATGACTTCAACTCTCTCTTTAATCACTTCCCCCCATTTTTAAGATTAACTGAGCCATTTCACTGTCTGCCTTTTGTTTAGGAAATCTGTAGGTCTTGAAAGAAATATTTTACCTTAAAATTTGGACTCAGGCAGTGAGACAGTGAAGTGATAGTCTGGCAGGAACAAATTGACCAGTACATTTCATTTATTAAGACAGGCCTCACCTGTCAGAACCTGCCATATCTGCTTCTGTAGTTTTCTGGAATTTTGTGTGTAACTCAGGGAGGCTTGCCAACCCAGCGGTAGTGTAGGGCAAGTCAGTGTATCTTCTTTTTCTGAGATTCAGTAGTTTCTGACTGGGAAGTAGGGCAAATTAAGAAAGTCATTTTGATTGCTGATCTGATGAACTGGCCTTGAGGCTTGGTTCACCTGTGTGACTGAGTGTGTGCGTGCAAGCTTCCACAGAGCTGAGGGATCACAATAAACCTATGGGTGAAGTGCCCTACTCTGCTGTGAGGCCCAGATTTAGAGTGATTAGGTGTGCAGAGGAAACACTCTGGTAGTTGCAGCCCTCTTTAGCCTGTCTGCTACTATTGCATCTGATTCCACGGTGTACAATGTGAAAATTGAGCCTTTGCTCCCAAAATACCTCTTGCAAAGCATCTGGATACAGCTCTAGTAGCCTTTTTCATAAAAAGTGTAAGGAAGGAAACAAATCTTAGACTCCTAGCCCTTAGTTGCATCTTTGCAACTTCTCTAGGCTGTGTCTCTGGCTTTCCAAGAATCCCTTATTAAAGCTTGGTTCTTCCAATATGTGCCCAGAGTGTCTCTTTCTGTCCCTATGGATCAAGCACTCTCGAATATTTAATTCATTATGCTTTGCCCTGGCACCAAAGTACAATGTGGAAAAACTAGAAAGGAGAAAGGCCTCCAGGAAAGAAGTTGTTAATGGCTATGGCAGTAACACTTTGTCAACGTAAGGGCCTATAAAGTTTGCAAAGTGATTTTTACATCTTTTCTAATTTTACATCATAATAGCCATTTTAAATGGGTAGGGATGCTTGCCATTCCCAGAATTACAAGTGAAAAGAGTAAAGGTGAGAACTATTGGTGGGTATGCCTTTCTAACAGTGATGTAGGAGCGTCAGTTGATCTTTTCCAGTTAGTGTGAAACTGAAAGGGATCAGTTGAGAAAAGAGATGTGTGTGAGTCATCCCTGAGGTCATATGGCTTCTGTAGATTTGCATGCTAACATTTTTAGTGCTCTTTAATACTTAATACTTTTGAAAAAAAACTTTAGTTCATAAAATGTCTTGAACAATCATCAAACAGTTCTGTTTAGTCAGTCTTATGAAAAGAAAATGTCACTATTTGGAATCTTCAAGGTAAAAGCCAATGTGAATTGCTGAACCCTAAGATACAAAATGTTTTTTTGGGGGCACTAAGTTTTCATGCAATTTTCCTTTTGGAGGTACATCTACTTTTATATATTCACTTTAAAATGTGCTGCCCAAGGTTGGGTAGCTTGTCTATCATGTACCAGACCCTGGATTTGATTCCAAGAACTGTACCAAAAAGTAGAACCAAGAATAAAAAAAAATGTTGCTCTAAACTGATTCTGCTGCTTCTTCTGGCACCAGACGAATATCAAATATGCAGGGGCTCTGATCTGTCTGGGTGACTGAATTTAAACCTCCTCAAGATGATTCAAAGATGCAGCATATTCTTTTGTGTTTGGTATGGTCCTCTTTTGAAAATGCTCTTTTAAGTCAATTTAGTTTTTTTTCCCCAAACTTGGCATATATTGTTTTTATTAGTCTATTCTTACAACTCTTTATGAGTTTTAATTTTTTTCATCCCGTGCAAGAAATTCAGGTGTTTCCTAGCACTGTATCAGTTAAAGTACTTTATTTTGTTTATGTATTATTTAAGCTTTTGGAGTTTTGAAGTTTGTTCTTCATATTGCACAAAAAAATTAACAATGTCTGCATTATCTGAAATTTGAAAAAATATGACACAAGTCGATTCAATGAATTTCTGTATGATAAGATTAATGTTACTCCTTTTCTATCTTAATAGCGCCTCCTTTTAAAGTTGGAGTCTCTTAATTTTTCTGTGTCTGATCAACTCCTGCTGACTTCATCTCTTAGTGCTAGTATCTGTCTTACCACTGTGCTGATGAAGAAAACATCACGTGGGATCTGTTGTAAGCTTTACGGGCATCAGAACACACCCCATTCATAGATAGCTATTATCTGTCAAACTAGTGACCCTATGAGAAAAAGAATATGTTACTTGACATCTTACTCCTGGTAAGTATTGCAGGCTCCACAGTGCCTTGTTCTTTTTCAGTGCCCACAGACCGGTGTTTTCTGATGTGGTCCAGAATTTGGCTGAAGATCTGTCCCAGAATTGCAATTTTTCCCTTTTGGGAATGCAGGACATCATGGATAAAATAGAATATATTTTCTTTTCAGAGATCTGTAAACTGCATAAGATTTCTTTATTGCTTTGCCAAATTGTTTCCATTAACCCAGTGGTTCTTTGCCTTGGTATATGTTGGAATCACCAGGGGGAATTAACAAGACTAAAAATTTCTAGAATCTCTGTTTTTGAGTTGGTTATAGTGGATCTTTGACATCAATATTTTTTTTCTAAAAGCCACTCAAGGATGAGAATATGCGACCAGGGTTAGGAATGACTGCTGTGTAATAGTTCATTGGAAGTATTAGCTTGTCCTGAATGTAGTTTTTTAGACATATGAATTGGAAAGATCTACAAATTCAAACAATCTGCAGAGATTGTGGGAGCCTTGATGGGTTCCAAAGGCTTATGTCCATTTCAAGGAGACTCTACCCTAGACAAGGAGTAGTCTGGTAGTTATTAGGATTTAAAAAAAAAAAAAAAAACAGTTGGTTCTCTGAATTTACAGGTTCTGTTACATCCACAGATAGTAAATATTAGAAAAAATACATATGTAGAATGTAGTATATTAACTATTTTCATAACATTTACATTGTGTTAGATGTTTAAATAGTGCAGAGTGATTTAAAGAATTTGGGAGGTGGAGCTTCTGGTATAGTTCAGTGATACAGCTCAATATATGTGCAGCCCTGGGTTCCTTCGCTAGAGTACTACCAGAAAACAATAGATAGAGTAAAAGCAATTAAGTACAAAGAAGAGCACTCATAGGGTATAACACTGTATTTTATATAAGGGACTTGAACAACATAAGATTTTGGTATTTGAAGGGAGCCCGGAACCAATATTTCAGATTCCAAGGGACAACTCTAATCATTTTGATGGTTTGATGGTTTGGATCTTTCAGGAAAAATAAATAAATCCTGCATATTTGCTGTACTGATACATATTTTGCTAGTTTCTGGAGTGACAATGAATAGATTACTTTTACCTTCTGAAGTTTGTTTTGTGCATCTACAAAGTAAGGATAAGTTGATTTCATTGGATAAGATGGTTTCAAAGATTTCTTCCAGCTCAAATAACCAATGCTCACTTTCTGATCAATATTATTTAAGTGCTACAGGCAATACACAGATTCATTTCAGTAGGTTTAGAATCACAGGGTGGTTATGGAGGCAATAGATTTGCCTTTGTAATTATACTTGGATTAAGTTTTTTCTATAGCAGGTAAAACATAGATTGCATTCTTTGAGCCAGCTGCTGGCCATTAAGAAATAAAGGAATCCCTTAGTGACTTGAATAATAGTAGCATACCAGTTTGGGATTCAGCTTGTTTAGAAAACAAAACCATGCCGTTAAGAGTAGTTGATTGTATTTTATAAGTACAGAACCAGTCTTGTAGGTATGAAAAAATCTAGGAGGTAAGGAGTACTAGCTTGACAGCTCAGCACCACTTCCTACATTTTTTTAAAGAATAATACAGTATTGGTTAGTAACAGTACTTACTACCACTAGTGTATAAGTAAGACTCTCAATGAAGTTCCCTAGTCACTCCATTGGTTCCTTCCCCAAACTTAAAAGTAGTTTAGGAAATGAGGCTCAGAAGAATTAAGATGTATATAGAAGACAGCCCTATCAAAGAAAAAAATACTAGAAAGGGCATTGACTCAAATGTTCAGGCCCTGACTCTTTACCCACCTTGCTGCCAGGTCTTGATCAAGGTGTTTATTTCAGTTTCTATGTCACTAAAATAAAGAATAGTTTTAATAGAAGAATCATGTTTTTAAGGAAGAAAGTAAATCTACCTAAGACAGGAAAATCCAGAACAGGTCTGGTTTAAAAGGGCCTTATGGCAGGAATGGAGAACAGATTAGAAAGGTCCAGGCAACCATTTGTCAAGGCAGACCTTACTTACTGGGGGAATTAAAATGAGAAGAAGGGGTGACTCTTTCTAGATTAGCCAAAATGATTGGGAGACAGAATACCCATTGATAGGGCATAGCTAAGGTTAGTCTTTTACTAAAGTGTCCAGGCTTCTCCAAGAATTGCTTATTGGGAAGAGATGAGAATACCTGAAAAGTCTGCAGTACATTGCTTCACTCCTTTTATAAAAGTAAGAAAAGCAAGGCACAAAATGGAACAGGTGTCCAAGGTTGCATGGCTGGATGGATGTGGATTCATGTCTCCTCATATCAGGTTCTTGCCCATTGGTAAACTATTACCCTTTTCTAGGATTCTGGCTCTACTCTCCAGAGATCTGACTAGTTTTTCAGGTTTGATTGAAGCAAAAAAGCTGAACAGAGAAGAAGAGTATTACATAACCTCCCAGAGGGGAGCTGGCCTTTGGGTGCTAGGCAGTGGGAAGAGAGTGGCAGGAACACAGAGTCTCCTGTAAGCCACCTTAGCTTTCTGGAGGCAGAGAAGCTACCGATGCAGCCCAGTGGTGAGTAATCTCACCCTCAGGGCCCAGAGCAGGCCAGTATTGTTCATCTACAGCCAGCTATTGGAATGGCTCTGGCAGCCGATCTCTCTGCCTGCCTGCCTTCATTAGAGGAGGAGAAGCCATGCACCTCCATGCCCAGCTGGCTGCAGAAAGGATGTGCTAAGATCTCGCCCTCACGGTTTCTGAGTGGAGCCTAAAGGCAATAGTTACTTTTAGCTGGACCTCCCACAGCCTCTCCTCCACCCACTTTCTTCCTGCCTCCTCTCCCATCTAATGGTGCTGGTTGGCAACAGGACTGAGTAGTGGGTGCCTTGGTTTCAGGATAAAGGCACAGGAGGAACCAGCTGTCTCTAGGAGGGCCTCTGATAAACTAGATACTGTGGCAGAGCTCAGAACAAAGGCAAAATGATGACTTTGTTTCATGCTTAGGACACCAAAATAGTGGAGGGTTTATTAATAGTTTTGGACAGCTGAGTAATGTGCAAAGCTAGATCAAATTGCACAGGAATACTCAAGATTTACTAGACCATGCATATACTTCAAAGAAAGGGAACTGGCACTCATAGACACTTGATTCTTGACTTTCTCTCTTGAGCATTGAGTTATATTTTCAGTGGGTTTCATAATTTGTGTCACCTGAATTTTCCTGTGACCTTGTCAAAGAGGTTTGCTAGAGACTGAGAAAAATGAGATGCGAAGACTCAATTGTTATATAATTACTTTCAGCTTGATCTAGACTCAAACTCTGGAACTTAAAGTGTCATTTAGTCATTCAGACAACCTTAACTTCTACAAAAGGCACATCAGAGCTGTCTTAGTTAGGGCTAATTCTTCTCATTGTGGAAGCTGGGTAACTAGACACTGGGAGGACAAAGCTTGCTGAGGGAAACACAGTACAGTTGTAGTAGAGCTAAAACTACAGCATTGCAGGATAATGATGTGAGTTCCTGAACCCGAAAGTTGCACCAGCCACTCTGGTCTTTCCTTCCAGAGGTGATTTTAGAAACGTAGATGTTTGATGGAAACTAAGGGTCTTTGACAATGGGCAGGCAAGTCAGCCTCTATGACTTGTTTTTCTACTCTATAAATGGAGGCTGATAATCTCAGAGCTCTGTAAGGCAGAGATCTGTGGGTGACTGTCACACTGGAGGGGTTTGATACTCAGTGCTCTTTGCATGACAATGCAGAGGACTTGCTAATAGGAAGCCAGTCACCAAGTGCCCTTGAACAAATCCCTTTGTCGTTGTAGCTAAATCCTCTCCACCAGAGCAGAGAGGATTCTTATTACTGTTCTGTCTCTTGGAAGGAAGGAGGCTGTATGATCCATCCTATGTTTTGGATTCTTGCTGGAAAGCTGGGATAATTTTTTAAACAAGAAGCTTTCTTTTTATTTATTCCCAGCTTTATTCTCCATAGAGCCACACACATGTTTCTATGAATAGCAAACCAGTTTGCACTATTCCTATCTCCTGCAAAGCTAAAAGAGGAGTTTGGAAGCCAGCCCAAATTAATTCTGTTATTTAGCACCTTTTCAAGTCAATCAAGCCTGAACTACCTAAGCACACTACAATGAAAAAACAGTTCTTGGCCCCCATGCTTTTGGCTAGGATTTGTTTTGAGTATTGCTATGTTTTCTTAATATGAATAGGAGTTGTTTTGAAATGACAAGTTCTTGACCAGTGACCTACATAGAATAAATGGACATTCTCCATCTTTGTTGCTACCATTTCATTTGGAAATATCTCCCCCCTGCTCTGGGGGGAGGCAAATGAAAAAGATAAAACAGATGAGAACAGTAGAGACTGAGACAGAAGGATGGCGATTTCTTAGAAACACAGGTAGACCCTGACACTCCCCCAAACCCCATAATAATAATAATTAATAAATAAGAACCATTATGTAGTTCTGTATTTCTTTCATTGACTCAGATCAGTGCTTCTTTAAAAAACAGTGGTGTGCTAGGCAAAGCTGGCTAGATATTCCCCTAGTCCATGAATACCTTGAGCAAGGAGCTCATCCTAAAACTGCTTTGTGCCCTTTCCTCCTATCATTCTCTTTAACTTTTTTCCCAAAGAAAGCTAGTCAAGACAGCAGGAAGAACTAAATAGAGGATGCCATGGGATAGCTTTAGCCTTAACAGTAAGCCACTAGCTAGCATTTCATACTCCATACGTGGAAAGTCTATCTGGATATGTATTGTCTAAGGATGCTTGAGAAGCCTTACCACATGAAAAAAAAAATGACCCTATATTTGGTAGCCCTTTGTACCCTGTTTAGTTGGAATGTTTTCTTTGCAGTTTATCTAGATTTGCTTTTAAAGGGTGGGCCTTGAGCTTAAAGGCTGCTCATTAAGCCAGGTGTAGTGTGGCTCACGCCTGTAATTCCAACACTCAGCAGGCTGAGTCAAGAGGATCGCCATGAATTAAATGCCAGCATGGACTACATTGCGAGTATAAAGACAGCATGTTTTACAGTATGAGACCCTGTCTCTCAAAACAAAACAAAATGCTGCCTCACCTCTTATATTTATTCCAAACGATCAGGTATACAATGATTGAGTTAAACCATACATTATTTTCCCTGGGCTTTACTGAACAATACATGTCTCTGAGACCTTGTTTACCCTTATATTCCTGTTTACTAAAGCCCCTGGGAAAAAGAGTGTTGAATGTCTGACAGGTATAGATTCCAGAAGTTTGCCTTTGTCTAGAAGGGGTTTAACTGGGATAAGACACTTCAGGTGCTAATTTACAGTTACATTTGTGCATCCTGATATATTGTGGTTGTGAGAAACAAAATTAACCCATGGTACTTAAGGTGAGAGAGAATTCACTAAATGAGTGAGAAAGAAGTCATACATTAAATCTGCGCCCTCATTGTACTGTTTAGGAAACTGAGGCATAAACAGAGGCAAACAACTGCCTGAAGACTTCAAGTGGTTATTTGATCAGTGACTTTTATCTATTCAATACTTGCTGCTTGACTCAGTTGTGAAACTCTTTAGATAAACTACTGCAGATAAAATTTTAACCCATATTCTCTGTCCAGCTTGTGTGCAGATTGACCCAGGTGTCTTGAAGGAAAGCTGTTAAAAACAAATTGTTGGGAAGTAAAATAGGTTCAGCTTTGTTGTCTATCAATGTCCTTTATCCACACCAATACACACACACACACACACACACACACACACACACACACACACATATATATGCACACTCAAAGTCACTTGTGATACACATAGCATACTCAGGCATACATGAGGAACCCATTTGGGGCACATAGGGCATACTTTCAAACTTGCATACTTAAAGGACAAATATACCCTGAAGAATGGACATCCTAATACTTGAACATTCTCAGCACAAACAAGATTTACACAGGATCACATGTGGTATACTTGTATATACTTTTATGTTTGAATATGTACGGATGCATATAAGGAATACTACGTACCTATATACACACAGAGGATACTGGATATGCTTTAAGGCCTGTGTGCCCCTGGACACACACTTAGATTTCTGAAAGACAGAGTGCTAAGGACATACTTGGAAAAACAATACTTCAGCATGACAGCTTAACACATACTTGAATACATCCACAAGACATAATCACATGCACCAGACATACTTGTGCAGAATGTGTACTAACACCCATGCCAACGTGATGTGTACCTGTTTTCTAAGTGGGCATGACAGGTTTCTGGTCATACCTGGTGGATCTCTTTTTTTTTCTGAGTCAGGTTTTCTCTATGTAACAGCCCTGGCTGTCCTGGACTAACCATGTAGACCAGGTTGACCTTGAACTCACAGAGATCCACCTGCCTCTACCTTCCACGTGCTGGGATTAAAGGCATGCACTACCACGCCTGACCCTGGTGGACCTCTTATCAACTTGCCCTGACCTTTTTTTCATCTTTGCTATCAGGATTAAGAGGTCAGGAAGATAAATGGTAGAATTAATGTTAAGATGGCATGTCATAGCAGGCTCCACAAGGGAAACAAGGGCTCAGATCTGAGACCTCAGTTGTGAGTCAACAGGCAAATTATAGAAAGAATGGAAAAAGCAAATTGGCATTGATCAATGTAGAAAGCTGAAGCCTGCTCCTTCATCCCTGTCTACTTACAAAACATTCCAGAGTGATGAAATTGTAAAGCAGTGCTCTAGAAAACATAAAGTAACTTAACATTAAAGTTCATTTTTCCTGGAGCTAAAATAATACCTTGGATCAGAACAAGAATATCTGAAGTGTGGATGGGAAGGTGTGAGGGTGAGTGGTAAGATGCATAAAAGCAAACCCTATCCATCAGTGCCTCAACTTGTGCATTAGAGCTGGGCTGAAAGACCAGCCACAGCCTTAATGATCACAACTCAGACCGTAAGTACAGTAGCTTAGGCCATTTGTCCCCACTAAAAAGAAGGCCTACTACTTTCAGAACTCCTCAAACTAGAAACCAGATCATGGTGTCCAGAGGAAGATTGTTTTTGGTCTTTGGTGCTAAGGGCTGTAGCTGGAAGCCGGTGACCCTGTACTGGATAAATGATGGGAAGCAGTGTGAGAGGTAACTTACGTATCCTACCTTAAGAAACTGCTCTTAATTCACAGCTTCATCACCTTTGCTGTGTACCACTGACTGGAAGAGCCTCAGAACACTAATCAGGTTTGGACTCAACCTCTAGAAATGGGAGTTCCACTTTGTGCTCTCCGTCTTGGGCTGACTACTGAGCCTCAGTTTGTTTGCCCTTTCTTGTACCCTAAAGTGTCAGTGTTGTCCCCAGGAGGGAAAATGATTCTAAGCGTTTGTACTTATGGACATTTTTATCTACTTCGTTGAGTTAGGGGCCGGGAAGATAGGATCAGGGGGTAGTATATATAGTTCAGGCTTCCTCCAAGTCACAGACATCATGAACAAAATTTAACTGAGCTTCGGTTTTTTTATTCTATAAAGTAGGCTTACTTGTAACATCTAATGGGATTTGGGTTATAAGAATATGTTTTGACAAAGGATGTGGAAAGTGTTATTTGAAACACCAAAAATGGACCTGTACTGTTTGAAATATTAAGATTTTGTCCCAGTTATGATTACAGTCAGTTTAAAGGTAATCAGGAACTCATCCTGACTTCCTCATACTTCTCAAATTTACTTGTTCCCATGCTCCTGCTCCCTCCTCTCAAAACCAGCTTAAAAGATTAAGATAGCAGAGCAGATCAAAGATAACCTCATCTTTTCATTAAAACATTGTCTTAGCTGCCTTTCTATTGCTGTGATAAAATACCGTGCAGTCTTAGTCAGTGTTCTATTGCTATGAAGAGAAATCATGACCAAGGAGTTTAATTGGAGACTTGCTTACAGTTTCAGCGGATTAGTTCATTTTCATCACAGTGGGACGCATGCAGGCAGGCAGGCAGGCAGGCAGGCAGGCAGGCATGGTGTTGGGGCAGTAGCAGGGACTTTACATCTAGAACAGCAGACAGAAGGCAGAGAGAAGTAAGACTGGGCATCCTGTGGATTTTGAAACCTTAAAGCTCACCCCAAAGATACACCTCCAACACCCTACCAGCTGTGGACCAAGCATTCAAGTATACAAGCCTATGAGGGCCATTCTCATCCAAACCATCACACTTGCCAAATGTAACCTGAGAAAGGCTGTGCTCACAGTTCAAGGATATATTCCATCACCATGGTAAAGTCAAAGTGACAGGTGATTAAAGCAAACTGATCACATGTCATGCATCATCTGGAAGCAGAGAACAATGAATGTGTTCATCTAGCTTTCTCTTTTTTATATACACCAGGATGCCAGTTCTTGGAAAGGTCTTATCCACATTTAGGGTAGGCCTTTTCACCTTAATTAACCTAATCAAGACACTTCCCCAAGATATACCTAGAGACTAACCCAATTTAAATAATTCCTTATAACTCTACCTGGAGACTTGTCTAGAAAATTCCATGTCTTGTCAAATTGATAATCAACACTAACCATGGCATAACCTAATTCAGCTGACAGGATCATCCAAATTTATACATAAATAAGTAATTAGGCCAGGCTTGTACATAGATTTTTCTTCCTATCCTGTTTGTTTTTCATCTAGAAGTTGCATTTTAGATTGAATATGAATTAGAAATTTCTAAGCAAACATTTCTGTTTGTGAGGATGATTCTGGAAGTGCCTCTATGTACCCTTAATTCTAAGATATTTGTACTCCTTAAGTTGTAGAAGGGTCAGATCTGTTTAGGAGCTGGAGAAGAAGACAAAGCAAGGACTGGCTGTAGTAATGAGTGATAATGTGTGTAGAACTGTGAAGAAAATAATGCCAGAAATATGTAATACGATGATCTCTAAAGTGAAGCTCATGGAAAAAAATATTAGACACTAAGGGTACTTCTCCCTCTCTCAGCAGCCATTAATAATTGCCTATAGCTCTTCATTTAGGGTTGGAGCCCTGTGACATTTCCTCCATCCATGCTGGCATGTCAACTGGTACTGCCATTGCTCAAGACTTACTGAGGCAGCTATAATGTTGAGATTTCATGGGTGCAGCTTCCCTTTTACACCTAGATGACATGGTATTGCAGCAGACTTCTTGATCCTCTGCCTCTTAAAATCATTCTGCTCCCTCTTTCTTCATGTTCCCTGAGCCTTAGATAAAGGAGATGTATCAGTTGCAGATGTATCAGTTGGAGCTGATCATCCCAAAGTTAGTTGTTTCCTGCATTTTGACTAGTTGTGGCTTTCTGTAATGTAATAATCATATAATTATATTATTAAAGTGGTTGTAGTAGGTTCTCCTCTAGATCCATGATCTCACTAATCCAGGGTAATTGGCTAGGTTTTCAATACCAAGTATGATTTCCTTCCTGTTGAGTGGGTCTTAAGTCCAAGTGGAAAGTAGTTGATTACCATCAAGATGAAATGCCACTATCTTACCTTTAAGGATATTTTCCCTGCTGATCATGCATGTGGTTCATAGGTCACAGTTGGGTAGGACTACCAATAGGCTATCAGTAGACTTTCAGCTGAGATCCAGCTCAAATTCTATGAGTCCTGTGTCTAAACTGTATGGTGTCTTCAGCAGTAGGAATTAACCTTCAAATTCTTGGGATGCATAAGGTAAACATCAATAGCCTATATTGCTTTGAGAACTGCTTGGACTTTCTGTACCAACATCTCCAAAAGAGATTAAAGTTTCTCATGCCTGGTACTAGGATTTTTGTTAGTCACTGGTTCTAGGTGGACACATTATCATCTGAAGTAGGATTACCAATTAAAACGAATATGCTTTGTGTGTGTGTGTGTTTTAAATATATATATAAATACACCTGGCTGAGTTCGTACAATCTTAATTCCATATATGTGATTTCAGGGCTGACCAGTTACTGTTGGATAACCTATTTGGGGCCTTTTCCTTGGGGAAATGTATTTCTTCCACTCTCAACATTCCTTAGTTACTTGTCATTCTTTTTCTAGGTTTGGGGCCCCATGATATTTCTTCTTTTCATGTTAGTTTATCTAATGATTGTATCCTTGTTGAGGTCTTGTTTAGGTAGCCATGTTGATGGGATTCATTAGTGTACTGTAACTGGTCTTTGCTACTTTGTGAGTTCTTCTTTTTCCCACCCTTTATTACCCCAGTTTCATCCCCTATCACTAGATTGGAGAGTAAACATAGAGGAGAGAGAGAGAGAGAGAGAGAGAGAGAGAGAGAGAGATATCCTTGAATCTAATATATTTCTTCTTGTTTCTTCTTTGAGCAAGACTATTAACAAACCACAACCAACCTCTCTGAGCAACCACCAACCAATAACCCTGCGTCTCAGGGCTCTAGCATTTATACAACCTCTGAAAAGTCCCCAGTATTCCAAATGTCACACAATCGCAGAACTATCTGCAGCTGGCAAAACCACACCTCTGCTAGAGCACAAGACAAATCATCGCTTCTACAGACAGTCCGAAGCAGACCCACATCCTGGGATTTAAACAAAAACATATTCTTAGAATATTTCTGTGTTTTTAAAGAAACCAAAATTCCAAACTTCTCACTACTGTATAGCTTTTTGACATTTCTGGAGGATGCATTCTCACAGCAAAATTCAGTTTCTCTGGTTCCTATACTTTCTGCCCCTCTTCTGCTATGATCTCTGAGCCTTTGGTGCAGTTGTGTTATAGTTATATCAGTTAAGTCAGAGTACCACAGGATCATTTGTTATCTGCATTTTGATCAGTTGTGGGTTTTTTCTTTTTGTAATTATCTCTGTCTGTTGGAAAGAGATGGTTTTTTGGTTATGGGTGAGACATATTTATCTGTGGGTAAAAGAATAAATATATAGAATGTAGTAAGAAATTATGGTGGTTTAGTAAAGTGGTAGTTGTATATTCTCCTCCAAGAACCATGATCTTACTCTCTCCAGGTTGTTGGCTAGGTTTCTAGTACAGACATAATTTCCCTCTTGTTAGACAAGCCTTAAGTCCAATTTGAGAGCTGTTGGTTACTGCCAAGTTATATGTGACACTATTGCACCCTTAGAATTATCCTGTCATGCTGGTGGGTTTTGTGGTTCATACACATCATAGCTGGGTAGGATTGCCAGTTGCTTCCCTCTTTTAGGAAAGGAATGGCATGGCATGGGTGTGGCACCTTCTTGTAGTTATGAAATCTAATTATTCCTCATCAGAGAGATTTTCAGGTAAGTTCCAGCTCAGGGCCCTCTGGGCCCTATGTCTGAAGTGTATTATGTCTTCAGCATGAGGAATTTATCTTCAACTTCAGTGATGCAACCAATGACAACCACAATAACCAACACCACAAAAGGGAGCGTCTTATCCTTGGTGTTGGGTTTGCTGTTGATAGTCTGTGGATCTTACTGGAACCATTATCTGCTCAGATGGAAAATTTTTATTTGAATTATTTATATATATGGATAAACAGACTTACATGCATCATATGTGATTTTAGGTTAATAGATATTTCGTTCAGACAGACAGCCTTACTGTTATTTTTACCTCCCTCTTTTTGTATTTATGTTCATCCTCCTTCTGTAATTAAAGTGACCCCCTATCTTCCAATTCCTCACTTCAAATTACTTGTACTATTTTTATTGTTCCACTCTCATGGTTCCCATTTACTTTTCTGACTTTTGTGATAATTTATACATTCAAAACTGAAGATTTGGAGCTAGGAATCATGAACAAAAGAGAACATGTTCTGTTTGTCATTCTGGATATGGTTATCTCATTCCATGTATTATTTTTTGGTTCCATCCATTCACCTAAAATTCCTGATTACATTTTTTATAGATATAGTATTCCATGATATTTATGTACCACCATTTCACTATTCATCAGTTGATAGACATTTAGGTTGTCTTCATTTCCTAGCTATTATTAATAGAGTGGCAATGGCAACGAATATTGTTGAGTAAGACGATGTGAATTCCTTTGGTCACATATCAAGAAGTTGTATAGCTGGATCATATGATAGACCTATTTTCAGCTTTTTGAGAAGTTCTCACACTGATTTTCACAGTAGCTGGACCAGTTTGCCATCCCATCAACAGTAAATAAGTGATCTACTTTTCTCACATCCTCTTCAGCATGTGTTGTCAATTGTTTCTTGATCTTAGCCTCCTCAAAGTTGTTTTAATTTGCATTTCTGTAGTTTCTACGGAGGATGAGTACCTTTTGTGATTTTTTTTTTTTTTTTTTTAGCCATTTTTTCTTCTTTTGAGAACTCTGCTCAGGTCCCAGGGCTATTTTTTTTTTTTTTGAATGAGTTGTTTGTTTTTGTCTCTTTGTTTTTTGAGTTCTTTATACATTCTGGTTATTAATCCTCTGTCAGATGTATAGCTGCCAAAGATTATCTCCCACTTTGTTGGCTTTCCCTTCACTCAGTTGATTATTCCCTTAGCTGTACAGAAGCTTTTTAATTTTATGAGGTCCCACTTTAAAATTGTCTGCCTAAATTCCAGGGCAAATGGAGTCTTTTTCAGAAAATCCTTTCCTACAATTATATCTTGTAGGGTACTGCCTATGTTTTCCTTTTTCTTTTCTTTCTTTCTTTCCTTCTTTTTTTTTTTTTTTTTTGGATTTTTTGAGACAGGGTTTCTCTGTGTACCAAACCCTGGCTCCTGCGCTCACTTTGTAGACCAGGCTGGCCTCGAACTCATAAAGACCACCTGCTTCTGGCTCCTGAGTGCTGGGATTAAAGACATGTGCCACCATGCCACGTTATGCCTATGCTTTCTTATGGCAGTTTTAGCATTTCAGCTTTCACATTAGGTCTTTGATCCATTTGGAGTTGAGTTTTGTTCTGTGTGATAGATATAGATCTAATTTCATTCTTCTACTTATGAATATCCAATTTTCTCCATCACTGTTTTGTTGAAAATACTGTATTTTCTGTAGTGTATATTTTTGGTCCTTTGTCAAATACCAGATAACTCTATCTACATGTACTTATTTTTTGGGTCTTCCTTTTTGCTCCATTTTTCTTCATGTCTGTTTTGTGCAATTAACATATGATTTTTATTACTATAGTTCTATAATATTACTTAAAATCTAGAATGCTAATTCCTCCAGCATTGTTCCACTTGCTCATGATTGCTTTGACTATCTTGACTTCTTGGATATTCCATACAAATTTTAGGATTTTTTTTTCTTTTTCTTGAGCATTTTGACTGAGATTGCATTGAATCTGCAAATTGGTTTTGGTAGAATGACCATTTTCACCATAATTATACCATCCAAAAGAATGACTATTTTCTAGTGTTTTGCCCAGTCTCTTTCTTTGGGGATTTAAAGTTTAAATTATAGAGTACTTCCACCTCCTGAGTTATGTTTATTCCAAGATAATTTATTCAAATCAGTAGAAACTGAGGAACATTCCCAAACTCCATTGTGTGTGTGTGTGTGTGTATCTGCCTATAGGCAGGATAATTCCAGTACTAAAACCAGGTAAAGATACACACACACACACACACACACACACACACACACACACACGCATGCATGCATGTACGCACACAATTGTGAATGCTAGTATATCCATTTCTTTCTCACATATGTGATGGTGTGTAAAAAAGCTATTGGTTTTTGTAACACTATTTTATATATTGCCACATTGCTGAAATTTTCATTTTCATAATTTTTGGTGGAATTTTTGGAATCTCTTATCTATATTTTCATGTGAATAATTTTATTTCTTTATGCATTTTGTACATTTCTTCTTGTATATTTCTCTTGCCTTATTGCTTCAGCTAATGCTTTGAGCACTTCATTGAAAATGAATGGGGATTGTGAACAGCCCTGTCTCATTTTTTATTTTAGTGGGATTTCTTTGAGTTTTACTCTTTTTAGAGTTTTGCTGGCTGAGAGTTTGCTATATGTAGATTTTAGTTTGTTAAGTTATGTTCTCTCCAGTTCTCCATTCTCTAGGAGGATATTTAACGCATTGGATTTTGTCAAAAGTTTTTTCTGCTTCCATTGAGAAGATCATGTGGCTTTGTCTTTAAGTCCATTTGTGTGATTTATTATATTTATTAGCTTACATATGTTGAATCATCTCTGCATCTCTGGGATAAAGCCAGCTTGTTCATTGTGGACTACATTTGAAATATATATCTATATTTGGTTTGCAAGTATTTTATTGAAGATTTTACATCTATCTTCATCAGCCATATTGGCTGATAGTTTTAATGTTTTGTTTTTTTGGTGTGTGTGTGTGTGTGTGTGTGTGTGTGTGTGTGTTTAGCTGGTTTTGGTATTTTTTGCCTATATAGATGGAGTTTGGGAGTGTTACTCAAGTTTTGTTTTGAATAATTGGTTGCAGATTATGTTTGAAAGTCTGGTACAATTTTGCTGTGACTCCATCTGGGTTTGGCTTATTTTTGTCAGAAGTCTTTTTTTTTTAAAAATTAGTGTTTCAACCTCCTCATTTGTTATGTGTCTGTTTAGTTTACTGATCTCTTCCTGGTTTAACTTTGGTGATTTATACGATTCTAGACATTTGTCCATTTCTTTTAGATTTTCCTTTTTAATGGAGTACAGGTTTTTACAATATTACCTTATAATTTTCTGAATTTACTTGGTCCTTTGTTTTAAATTTTCTTTGTTCATTTTTCACTCTGTTAATTTGGTTTATCTCCTCCTTCTTCTTTTTGTTTAGTTTATCCAAGATCTGTCATTCTTGCTTCTCTTCTTAAAGAGCAAGCTCTTAGTTTCATTCTTTTTATTATTTCCTTCCTTTTTGTTTCATTAATTTTTGTTCTGATTTTTTTCAAAATTTATTTCAGTTTAGTGGGTTTGATTTTTGCTTGTTTTTCCAAAATTTTTAGTTGCATCCTTAAGTTATTTATTTGTGCTCTTTCTGATCTTTTAATGTAGGCATATGCATAGAACTATACATTTCTAGTGTAGGACTACTTTCAATGTACCCCAGAGGTTTTGTTGTGTTGTGTTTTCATTTTCATTTAGTTCCAGGATTTTTATTTTAAATTTATTTCTTGATTTCTCCTTTGACCCATTAATTATAAATTAATAAGTTAATCTCCATGAGTTTGTATATTTGCTACAGATTTATTTGCTATCAATTTAAGGTTTTATCACACTATAGTCATACAAGATACACATAATTATTTCAGTTTTCTGAATTTGTTAAGAATTGTTTTGTGGGGGCTGGAGAGATGGCTCAGCGGTTAAGAGCACTGGCTGCTCTTCCAGAGGTCATGAGTTCAATTCCCAGCAACCACATGGTGGCTCACAACCATCCATAATGAAATCTGGTGCCCTCTTCTGGCCTGCAGATATACCTGCAGACAGAACACTGTATACATAATAAATAAATCTTTAAAAAAAAAAAAAAGAATTGTTTTGTGTACCAGAATATGACCTATTTTAGAGAAGTTTCCATTGACTGCTGAGTAGAATGTTTTGGTGCAGTAATCTGTACATGTGTGTTAAGTCCACTTGATGTATGATGTTATTTAATTCTGATATCTCCTTTTTATTTTTTTGTCCACATGAAATGTCTTTTAGAGAGAGTTGGGTATTGAAATCACCTAATGTTTGGGGGTTGATTGTAATTTGTGACTTTAATTCCAGTAGTATACTCTATCTGAAATTGCATGCATCACAGTTTAGTACAAATACATTTAGTGTTGTAATGTTTTCTTGGTTGATGTTTCCTTGATTAGAATGAAGTGCCCTTTAAAAAATTTTTTTTAATTTATTTTTTTATTTCTTCAAGTTACATCTCAATTACAATCCCCTCCCTACTCCCCCCCTCCATTCCCATCCTCCCAACCTCTTCCCCCTCAACCCCCCATCCTCTTCCCTTTTTTTGAAGTTTAAGTTATATCTTTTCCCCCACAACAGCTCCCCCTTTCAGTCCAACAAATGGTTCTTTCTCTTATAACAATAAATACAATACAAAACAACAGAAATAAATAGGCCACAATTATGAGAGTTATATGGCTTAGCATACATTCCCAATGTCCAGTCCATATGTATTTGGCACCTGACTTTACATTCTACTATCTAACCATCTCCATGAGTTTAAAGTTCTATAACTAACTCAGCTTTCATATTAACTTGCATCACAATTAAAAAAAAATCTTATTAGATCCAGAACACCCTCTTGATTCATTCCAAAACAATTCAAAATTTAACTATGAGACTCTAGCTATCTATTGTTCAACGACCTCAGAGACCTGAGAGGGATAAATATATCTGATTATATAGGAAGTACAGGGCCTGCAGCTTCCCAAACTAAGAAATGACATACCAGTGGCTGCCAGGACAGTTCCCATTTTCTCTTCATACATTACAGCATCAATCTTCAGCCGTTTGGCCCCGTTTCTCTGACAGACATTGATTGTAGAGCAGGAATTATGAAGGTCTTGCTTACCCTGTCTTGGCAGAGCTAGGCTGTCAACTTACCTGCTTCCAAGTTTTGTCCTTTTTGGACAGCATTCTGTTTACAGTTGAAGCAAGGGCTTTTTCTTGCCAAGAGATAGGCTTGCCACTAATTCAACCATCTCCCACTGGAGATTCTTCGATGCTCATCTTCTACTTGGAGTAGAATAGGGGGTGCTGTCAGGAGCTGACCTGTCTCGATATCAAAAAAAAAAAAATCTTAAGAAAACATGCCCTTTTAAACAAATCTTTTCTGTTTAGTTCTAGTTTGAAGTCTGTATTATCAGATATTAAGATAGAAACACCTGTTTGCTTCCTGGTCACAGTTTTTTGAAGAAGGAGGAGGAGATAAATTAAATTAACAGAATGAAAAATGAACAAAGAAATTTTAAAACAAAGAATCAAGTAAATTCACATCCTTTCACTTTAAGGTGGTTCCTATCTTTAAAATTGAGTTTCTTGTAGAGAATAGAAAATGGGTCTTGTTTCTTAATCATGTTTCTCAATCTCTTTTAAGTAGAGAGTTTGGTCCATTAATATTTAAAGATATTAATGAAAGATTTGTGTTGGTTGCAGCAATACTGTTTTTTTCCCATATTTTTCTGTTTGTGTTCTCAATCACTTTGTTTCAGTAACTGTATGTTTTTTTTCCCCTGGCGCCTCTTGTGTCTTTTTATTCCTCTCTTCACTATGAAATGTTGGTTTCAGTGATCTCTTGGACTTTTTCTTTTTTTGAAATAAATTATTTTAGCCTGTTTTTCTCCTCTTCTTTTTTCTTCTTCTATGGCAAATAGTTTTGCTGGGCATCTGTGCACTCTTAGAACTTGGGGTACATTGCTCCAGGCTCTTCTGGCTTTCAAAGTTTTCCACTGAGAAGTCACCTGTAATTCTGATGGGTTTTCCTTTGTATATGTTTTGTGGTTTTTGTTTTTTCTTTTGCTGCTTTCAATACTGTTTCTTTTTTTCTGTTTATTTAGTGTTTAAATTGTGATATGCTGTGGGAAGTTTCTTTTCTAGTCTTGTGTATTTAGTGTTCTGTGTGCTTCTTATATGTGTGCATCTTTCCTTAGTTTGGGTAAATGTTCTTCTATAGTCTTGTTGAAGATTTAATCTATGCTATTAACCTAGGATTCTTCTTCTGCATTTGTGCCTATAATTTAAAGATTTCTTTTGTTTTCTTTTCATGGTGTCTCCCATCTTCTGCACATTCTCTCTCTCTTTCTGTGTGTGTGTGTGTGTGTGTGTGTGTGTGTGTGTGTGTTTCACTTTATATATTCTTTGCTTTATGGTATAATTCCTCTACTTTATCCTCATATCTCTCTTGATCCATTCTCCTAGTGAGGCTTTTCCCAGATTTTTCAAATTTTATTATTGAGTTTTTCAGTTCCACCATAATTTAAGTTTCAGTTTCATTTAAAGATATTCATCTCTTTATGAATTTGGTTTTCTTTTTATTGTTTTTTATTTTGGCACTCTCACATCATGAACCCTATTCCCTCTCATCTCCCAACTCCCCTCAGACTCATGCTCTACCCTTGAAGCATCCCCTCAGACCCACCCTCCACCCTTGCAACCTCTCCCAACATAAAAAAAATCTCATTATGGAAGCTGCAGTGTGTCTCAGTGTGCCCCACAAGATGCCCTTTTGTCCACACTTTTTTTCTTGCAAATGTTCATTTAATGACTCCTTGGTCTGGTATGAGGCCTCTGGCTTCTGCTACTTTGTCAATGCTGGAATCCCACTGGGACTCCTCTCAGATATCTTGTTGTTCTGTGTCATGGAGATCCTGTAGGTTTGTGTCTGTGGAATTGGCCTCTTCATGCACTCCAGCTGTTCATCCATAGGTTATAAGGGGTGGGCCAACTCAAAAGCCCTGGTTCTGGGCCTGCAACCCCCACATCCAGGGCCAGTTCTACTGTGCTACCCAGGTAAGGTGCAAGGCCTCCTCTTCCAAGTGCTATAGCAAGTAAGGGGCTGGACAACTCTCCTGCTCTCATGAGCCCATCAGGGCCAACTCTTCTGCCTGCTACCTGCCGTGAAGGCATCAGAAAGTGGAGGAGATCTCTCTCTCCTCTCTCTCTCTCTCTCCTCTCTCTCTCTCTCTCTCTATCTCTCTCTCTCTCACCAACACCACCGAAAAGCAGACAAAAGGCAGGGCAGGCTCTCCCACACTCACACCGCTAGGCCAGCTCACCCACAACCCCCATATCCAGGGTCAGCTATATTGTGCTGTCCAGGCAAGGTGCAGGGCTTGTTTTCCGGAGTGCTGCAGCATGTGAGGGGCAGGGACAGCTCTTGAATTTAGTTTTCAATCTTGGATTGTCTTTACCATTTCATTCAGACTTACATTTGTGTTTTCTTTGGTCTGAATCAAGTGTTTGTTCTCTTTGAATTCTTTCTCTTTAAGTTTGCTGAGCTTTTGATTTGTCTTTTTTAAAACTCCTTGAATTCTTTGATCAATGTTATGACTGTCCTTTTAAGTTCTGTGTCCTGGAGTTCATCTTGGTAATTCTCATTGTAGAACATTTCTATAGGATTGGTGAACTTGGAAGAACAACATATTGTCTTGAATTTTCGTATGTTTTTTTTTGTGATGAGACTTGGGTATATGTACTTCTTTTTTGGTTGAGGGTTTCTTGTGGACACATCAGGCTGTGCTGGTCCATAGGATGTACCACTAAACACAAACCTGGAGATTATGGAATGTATAGGTGAAGCTCATTAGTACAATCTGGGGCCCTTGTTATGAGACAAAGAGTATATCTAGGAATTCAAAATGGTGTAGGCAGAGTGGGAGCAGGTAGACTTGTTAGGGTATGTTGTAGCACAAGATGGCACAACATACCCTAGCAAGTCTACATGGAGGATGGATCTGGTGCAGCCCTACCCCTCTGCCATGGGCTAACCAGAATGAGATGCTTGTCTCTATGCTATGTGAGGGTGAGAGCTAGAGAGACCCTGGTAGGGTGGGGGTCTATGATCTGGCCAGTCCCAAAGAGAGGGAGAGGAGCCAGAAAGAGGTTATGATTTCTGGCAAGCAGCCGATGGATAACTAGGAGGCTGTGCCAGGGAGCATAGGTAGGCTACCCTCCTCTCTGTGCTATTGGGTAGACTAGAGGATCTCTGTTGGGAGCAGTCTATGAACTGTCTGGTTCCAAAGAGAGGGGCAGAAGCTGGTAGGATATCATAATCCCTGGAAAACAGTTATGGTGAACAAAGTGGGGAGCTCAGATGGTTTTCCAGAGCATGTCTGTCTGGTAGGAAGAGGCCTATGAACTGATGAGTCCCAAAGAGAGGGAGAGAGTCTAGGATGAGGTCAGGGTCACTGGAAAGCAGCTGAGGGGTGACCAGAGTAGAGTGGGAGGCCATGCCAGTAAGTGCAGGTCTAGAAATTCTTGGTATATTAATTGCTTAAATTCATTGGTTTTACAATTTATGTTGTTTTGAGGATTTTATGAAGTGTATATGGTATTTAGTTATTTGGGTAAGTATTTTCTTGTATTTAAAATTTTTGAAAATGTGTTTTGTTTTTTAATTATGCATTTTCATAATTTGTTTTTTTTTCTTTTTTGGTTTTTCAAGACAGGGTTTCTCTGTGTAGCCCTGGCTGTCCTGGACTCACTCTGTAGACCAGGCTGGCCTTGAACTCACAAAGATCCACCTGCCTCTGCCTCCCAAGTGCTGGGATTAAAGGCGTGTGCCAC
The DNA here is from genome assembly GCA_907164525.1 of Lophiomys imhausi. Lineage (NCBI taxonomy): Eukaryota > Metazoa > Chordata > Mammalia > Rodentia > Muridae > Lophiomys > Lophiomys imhausi. Next base: position 592,389 of record CAJQZJ010000553.1, read on the forward strand.
CCCCCCCTCATAATTTGTTCTTATTTGTCCCCTCCCTGATTCCCTTCTCAGGCTCTTCTTTTACTGATCCCCCACTGCCCCTCCTATGGCCCCTTCTTT
>CAJQZJ010000553.1:597487-623410 GCA_907164525.1 Lophiomys imhausi
CTGATAGCCTATTGGTAGTCCTACCCAACTGTGACCTATGAACCACACGCATGATCAGCAGGGAAAATATCCTTAAAGGTAAGATAGTGGCATTTCATCTTGATGGTAATTAACTACTTTCCACTTGGACTTAAGACCCACTCAACAGTTCCCATTTTCTCTCCATACATTCCAGCATCAGTCTTCAGCCTTTTGGTCCTCTTTCTCTGACAGACATTTATTGTAGAGCAGGGATTGTGAAGGACTAACCTACCCTGTCTTGGCAGAGCTAGGCTGTCGACTTCCCTGCTACCAAGTTTTGTCCTTTTGGACAGCAGTCTGTCTGCAGTTGAAGCAAGGAGTTTTTACATGTCAAGAGATAGGCTTGCCACTAATTCAACCATCTCACATTGGAGATTCTTCGATGCTTTTCTTCTACTTGGAGTAGAATAGGGGATGCTTCAGGAGCTGATATGTCACGATAACAAAAAAAAATCTTAATTTAAGACCACATCTTTGAATGCCATATTCTGCAGATCTCTTTGGGTTTTTGAAGATGCCCTATCTATCTCTTGTTTTTAGATAAGCAAATGTTGCTTGTCTCTTAACAATCTGATTACTGAGTAGCTTAGAGAATATCTGTGATAGACTGTCTTAGTAGCTAACAAGGTGACATGCATGCATGACTAGGAGTTTGTTTTTCTTAACTATCCTAAACAGTTTAAGACGGTTGGTATCAAGAGGCCAGAACTTCACATTTCATTTTTAAGTATCTCTAGGTATGATACCATTAGGAAGCGTTACCTTTAATTTTGTATCAATATACAAAGATCTATTCAAATGTGGCTAAATATGCTCTTAATTTTGTATCAATATGCAAAGATCAATGCCTATGCGGCCCAATACAATCTTAATATTGTGTCCATATACAAGGATCAATACCATTGTGGCCAACTATAATCTTAATTTTGTATCAATATACAAATATTAATACCGACGTAGACCAATACAATCTTATTTTTGCACAATAAACAATGGTCAATACCACTTTAGCCAAATATACTACTAATTTTTTATCAATATACAAAGGTAAAAGGGCATATTCAATAATGTGACCCTTCTTCTTGATCCTTCCTGTGCTGTCTATGTCTCAATTTTTCTCAAGTCCATGCATTCCTACATAGGAGATAAAGAAGGATACAGAAAAGGGAAAGAAGGAATACCCTGGGTCTAACCTCCAAAACCCATTAAACAGGACCATTTAACAACTTGTAATCTCTTCCCCTAAATAACAGAGTTTTCAGTTGTCCTTCAAATAACCAAAGGGGGGGCAGAGAAACACCCTCCCCACCCTCTGGGTATGGGACGTTGCTCTCTTAAAATGACTTCCTGCTGATTTGGGTCGTAGTAAACCTGTTTGGGGCCCAAACCAAAATGGAAAAATGGTTAAAAATGTTTATACAATCCTTTTTATGTTCAGTCCTTCTGTTCTCAGCTGTTTAGATGTCCTAAGGAGTTTGTAGGCAGAAGCTGAACTTCCAGGCTTTACTGAGGTTCTCGCTGGGGCATTGTGTAGAGCTGAACAGTCTTAGTGATATTGAGTTGTTGTGGTTGTAGGCTTTTGATGGAGACAGCTATTGAGGGAGTCTGTCAGGTTGAATGATCTGGGTCACTCGTCTTCTTTTGGTGTCTGATTCTGATTTCTGCTGAGGTTTCCGTTGTCCACTTGTCCCTGGGTTCCTTGAATGGATGCTTTGATTCTCCTGGAAAGATAAGAACAGAGCCCTGCCCTAATCCTCATTCAGGGACAATCGCCCTCTTTTTTTGGGGGGAGGGGTAGGTAATATTTCTCCTGAAGCAAATTTGGTTTTTGACCATATATAAAGTGTTATCTTTCAATCTGGTTTAAAGAAGAAATTATTTTGTTATTTTGGAGCTAAACCAGCTTTAGTGTATTTATTTTGAGGTCTCGAAGGACAATTTGTTTATGTTGTGTGGGCCTTTTGTAAGTAGCTTTTAAACTTAGGTCCTTCCAAATCCTATGTGTGTGTCTCCGCATTCTAATTATTGGGATCCGAGACCTGTGGTTCCCATCTGAGGGGATTAAAGATGAGTTCCACCACTCCTGGATCGAAGTTTTTCTTTATTTAGAGTTTGTTTTGTATCAGGCTGACCTTGAGTTCTGAGATCTGCCTGTTTCTGTCTCTAGTGTGTTGGGGTTAAGGGGGTACTCTTCTTGAATGATGGGATTAAGGGTGTGTACCCTCACCACCCTTTTCCGTGTAACTCTAGAATTTATAAGTCCACTAACTCTATGGTGCTCCTCCCGTCTCTGCTGAAGTTAAAGGCATGGGTTAACACCACATTTCTCCTGTATTTTACCTTAGCTCTACGTTTTTCCGACACTTGGAGGTTCATAAAACCAGGTTGAATGGTTGTGTCCTTTATTTTATTTACAGTGTTTTAAAGTTGTTACCTGCTTTTTTTAATTAATAAATTTATTTGTGTGTTGCTACAGGTTATATCCTTAACATATTGTCCTCTTTCCCGCTTCCCAGCCCCACCCTCGCATGCTCTACTCCCTGACCCTTCCATCTTGATCCTCTGGGGTGGAGTGTCCCTGCATACCAGTCTCTCACCACAGATCAGGAGTCATATGAGGGCCGAGAGCCTCTTCATACACCCGGGGCCTACGAGGCAGTACGGTCAGTGAAAGGTGTCTCCTTGCTACTGGGGGAAAACTAAAAAAAAAAAAAAAACCAACAGACACACAAATCCACAAAAACAAAGAACAACAAAAAAAAAGAGAGGAAAAAGAAAGCGAAAAAAGAGGGAAAGGAAAAAGAAAAAGAAATGAAAAAAGAAAAAAAAATTATGTCCAAGTTCCTTTTGGTGTGTTGGTTGTAGTACAGATATCCTGTACGATTTAGCTAAAATCCTACTATAAGTGAATAGATGCCATGTGCATCCTTCTGAGTCTGGGTTAGCTCACTCAGGATGAGCTTCTCTAGATCCATCCATTTGGTTGCAAATTGCATGATTTCATTGTTTCTTACAGCTGAGTAATATTCCATTGTATAGATGTACCACAATTTTTTAATCCATTCTTCAGTTGAGGGACATCTGGGTTGTTTCCAGTTTCTAGCTATTACAAATAAGGCTGCTATGAACATAGATGAGGAGATTTCCCTATGTCTCCGTGAGGTGTCCTTTGGGTGTATACCCAGAAGTGGTATGGCTGGGTCCTGAGGTAAACTTATTCCAAGTTTTCTAAGATATCTCCAGACAGACCTCCATAGTGGTTGCACAAGTCTGCACTCCCACCAGCAATGGAGGAGGGTTCCCCTTTCTCCACAACCTCACCAGCATGTGCTGTCATTTGAGCTCTTTATCTTAGCCATTCTGACAGGTATGAGATGGAATCTCAGGGTCGTCTTGAGTTGCATTTCTCTGATGATTAAGGATGTTGAGCATTTCTTCAGGTGGCTCTCGGCCATTAGGGATTCCTCCTTTGTGAATTCTCTATTTAGCTCCGTCTCCCATTTTTTGATTGGATTATTTGGTTTCTTGGCATTTAGTTTCTTGAGTTCTTTGTAGATTTTAGATAATAGCCCTCTATCAGATGTGGGGTTGGTGAAAATTTTCTCCCAGTCTGTAGGCTGCCCTTTTGTTCTAATGACAGTGTCTTTTGCCTTACAGAAGCTTTTCTGTTTCATGAGGTCCCATTTATTGATTGTTGATCTCAGGTCCTGAGCTGTTGGTGTTCTGTTCAGGAAGTTGTCACCTGTGCCAATGAGTTCGAGGGTTTCTCCTACTTTTTCTTCTAGTATCTTTAGTGTGGCCAGCCTTATGTTGAGGTCTTTGATCCACTTGGAATTAAGTTTTGTACAAGGTGATAGGTATGGGTCTAATTTCATTCTTTTACAAGTGCACATCCAGTTGGACCAGCACCATTTGTTGAAGATGCTGTCCTTCTTCCACTGTGCGGTTTTGGCTTCTTTGTCAAAGATTAGTTGACCATAGGTGTGTGGGTCCATGTTTGGGTCTTTTCTATACCAGTACCATGCTGTTTTTATTATTATTATTGCTCTGTAATACAGCTTGAAATCTGGGATGGTGATACCTCCAGATGCTTTTTTATTGTACAGGATTGATTTAGCTATTCTGGGCTTTTTGTTGTTCCATATGAAGTTGAGTGTAGCTTTTTCCAAGTCTATAAAGAATTGTGTTGGTATTTTGATAGGAATTGCATTGAATCTATATATTGCTTTTGGTAGAATAGCCATTTTTATCATGTTGATCCTACCTATCCATGAGCATGGGAGATCTTTCCATCTTCTAAATGCCTCTTCCATTTCTTTCTTCAGGGGCTTGAAGTTCTTGTTGTATAGGTCTTTTACTTGCTTGGTTAGAGTTACCCCCAGGTATTTTATATTGTTTGTGGCTATTGTGAAGGGGGTTGTTTCCCTTATTTCTTTTTCAGTATGCTTGTTTGTTGTATAAAGAAGGGCTTCTGATTTTTTTGAGTTAATTTTGTATCCAGCCACCTTGCTGAAGTTGTTTATCAGCTGTAAGAGTTCTTTGGTGGAGTTTTGGGGGTCGCTTATGTATACTAACATATCATCTGCGAATAGGGATAATTTGACTTCTTCATTTCCAATGTTTCTCCCTTTGATTTCCTTTCGTTGTCTTATTGCTCTAGCAAGAACTTCAAGTACTATATTGAAGCGATATGGTGAAAGTGGACATCCTTGTCTTGTCCTTGAGTTTAGAGCAAATGCTTCAAGCTTCTCTCCATTTAATTTGATGTTGGCCACTGGCTTGCTGTATATTGCCTTTATTATTTCTAGGTATGGTCCTTGTTTGCCCGTTCTCTCCAGGAATTTTAGCATGAAGGGGTATTGGATTTTGTCAAATGCTTTTTCTGCATCTAGCGAGATTATCATGTGGTTTTTTTTTCTTTCAACTTGGTTATTTGGTGAATTACATTGATAGACTTTCGTATATTGAACCATCCCCGCATTCCTGGGATGAAGCCTACTTGATCATGATGTATGATATTTTTTATGTGTTCTTGAATTCGGTTTGCTAGTATTTTATTAAGTATCTTTGCATCTATGTTCATGAGGGAGATTGGTCTGAAGTTCTCTTTCTTTGTTGGGTCTTTGTGTGGTTTAGGAATCAGAATGACAGTGGCCTCATAGAATGAGTTTGGCAGTGTTCTTTCTGTTTCTATGTGGTGGAAGAGTTTGAAGAGTAATTGTGTTAGTTCCTCTTTGAAAGTCCGGTAGAATTCCGTGCTAAAGCCATCTGGCCCTGGGCTTTTTTTGGTTGGGAGATTATTAATGACTCTTTCTATTTCCTTAGGGGTTATTGGGCTGTTTAAGCTGTTAATCTGATTTTGATTTAGTTTTGGTAGGTGGAATTTATCGAGGAAATTGTCCATTTCGCTTAGGTTTTCAAATTTGGAGTATAGATTTTTAAAGTAGGACCCGAATATTTTCTGGATCTCCTCGGTGTCTGTTGTTATTTCTCCCTTTTCATTTCTGATTTTGTTTATTTGGGTTCTTTCTCTTTGCCTTGTAGTTAATTTGGCTAGGGGTCTTTCTATTTTGTTGATTTTTCTCAAAGAACCAACTCTTGGTTTCATTGATTCTTTGTATAGTTCTTTTTGATTCTAAGTTGTTGATTTCAGCCCTAAGTTTGATGATTTCCTGCCTTCTGCTCCTCTTGGGTGTGTTTGCTTCTTTTTTTTTCCAATTCACCCAGCTTAGCTGTTAATTCACTAATATGAGCTGTCACAATTTTCTTTTTGAATGCACTTAGTGCTATGAACTTTCTTCGTAGCACAGCTTTTATTGTATCCCATAGGTTTGGGTATGTTGTGTCTTCATTGTCGTTGGATTTTAAGAAGTCTTTGATTTCCTTCTTTATTTCTTCCCTGACCCAGTGGTCATCCAGTAAGGAGCTGTTCAATTTCCATGTGTGTGTAGGCTTTCTCTTGATTCTTTTGCTGTTGAAGACCAGCTTTATTCCGTGGTGGTCTGATAAGATACAAGGTGTTATTTCAATTTTCTTGTATCTATTAAGACTATCTTTGTGTCCAACTATATGGTCGATTTTGGAGAAGGTTCCGTGGGGTGCTGAGAAAAAGGTGTATTCCTTTGTGTTTGGGTGAAACGTTCTGTAGATGTCTGTTAGGTCCATTTGTTTCATGATCTCTGTTAGACTCAATATTTCTCTGTTTGGCCTCAGTCTTGATGATCTGTCCATTGTTGTGAGTGGGGTGTTGAAGTCTCCCACTACTAATGTATTGTGATCGACGTGCGCTTTAAGTTTTAGAAGTGTTTCTTTTACGAAAGTAGGTGCCTTTGTATTTAGGGCATATATGTTCAGTATTGAGATTTCCTCTTGATGAATATTCCCTTTAATGTGTATATAGTGCCCTTCTTTGTCTTTTTTCATTAACTTCAGTTGGAAGTCTGTTTTGTTTGATATTAGGATGGCTACTCCAGCTTGCTTCCTGGGTCCATTTGCTTGGAAAACCTTTTCCCAGCTCTTTATTCTGAGGTAGTGACTATCTCTGGTAGTGAGATGTGTTTCTTATATGCAGCAAAGGGACGGGTCTTGCTTGCGGATCCATTCTGCAAATCTGTGTCTTTTTATTGGGGGAGTTGAGACCATTGATGTTGATGGATATTAGTGACCTGGGGTTGTTGTTTCCCATTAGTTTGGTATAGGTGATGGTCCTGTGTCTCTTTTGGTTTTGTTGCGGAGGGGTTTTCTATTCCCTTTGTTTTCTTGGGTGAAGTTTTCTTCTCTGGGATGGAATTTTCCTTCTAGTATTTTCTGTAGGGCTGGGTTTGTGGGGAGATATTGTTTAAATTTGATTTTGTCATGGAATAGCTTGTTTTCTCCATCTACATTGATAGAGAGTTTTGCTGGATATAGTAGTCTGGCTGGGCACCTATGATCTCTCAGGACTTGTAGGATATCTGTCTAGGCCCTTCTACCTTTTAAAGTTTCTGAGGAGAAGTCAGGTGTAATTCTGATGGGTCTGCCATTGTATGTGACTTGGCCTTTTTCTCTTACAGCTTTTAATATCCTTTCTTTTTTCTGTACATTTGGTGTTTCAATTATTATGTGGCGAGAGGAGTTTCTTTTCTGATCTAATCTGTTTGGTGTTCTGTAAGCCTCTAGGATTTTTATTGTCATCTCTTTTTTCAGGTTTGGGAAGTTTTCTTCTATGACTTGGTTGAAGATATTTCCTGGACCTTGGAGTTGGGGGTCTTCTCTTTCCTCTATGCCTATGATTCTTAGGTTCCGTCTTTTCATTGAGTCCTTGATTTCTTGGATGTTGTGGGTGAGAGATTTTTTAGCCTTCTCATTTTCTTTGGATGTTGTACTGATTTCTTCCATCAAATCTTCCATGCCTGAGACCCTGTCTTCCATCTCTTGCATCCTATTGTTGATACTCACATTCGTAGTTCCTGTTCTCTTCCCTTGGTTCTCCACTTCATCTTTTAACTCTGACTGTGTTTTCTTTATTGTTTCTATTTCTATTTTCATGTCTTGTATGGTATTGTTCGTTTTGTACATTTCCTTCTCCAGCTTACTTGTTTTTGTCTGAAAATCTTTCATTGCTTTGTCTTTTTCCTGTTCAAGCTCTGTCATCTTAGCTTGGAGCTCTTTAATGGTATTGTTCATTGTTTTGGCTTGTAAAATTGTGGCTTCTTTGAATTCCTTCATAGATTTAAGTTCTTCTTGCAGGGAATCTATCACTTTCCATAATTCTGAATTGTCAATGTTTTCATGTGTTTCTGTTGGTGTGAGGTCATCTAAATTGGATGAGCTAGGATAATTCTGCTTTGTTGGAGTCATATTTCCTTGATTTCTATTTTTTTTGGACCTTTGGCCATGTGTGTGTGTTTAGCTGTCTGTTCTTGTCGTTTTCTGTGTTTGGATCCACAGGGGATGCTTTGGTGAAGGAGTCGAATTGCTTGGCTATCTGTCCTTGCTTACAGGGTGATCACAGGGTCACTGTGGTTTTAATAGCCTGAATCGTTGTGAGCTGGTGCAGCCTATTCCCAGATAGTGAGTAATGATCCGGGATTGTTTCACTGCTCCCAGTTCAGACTTCTCTATGATGGTATGGACCTTTTTTCCCAGGCACAGATTTTGTGGGCTTTGTTTGTCGTCATAGAGACTGACAGGGCCCAGCTCCACACCTAAAGTGTCTGGGTTTACCCGAATACAGCTATGGTCCCCTGGCTTCTGGTTACCCACTAGGCTTCTCCACCACAGTTCTGGCCGCTTCCCTCCCTATCTGATCCGCCATGGGTGGGCGGAGCTTCGGCCCCTCCCGCCTTCTGAACCGGACTCCCGTTCTAGCTGCTTTGCCGTGGGTGGGCAGAGCTTCGGCTCCTCCCGCCGTCAGAGCCGGCCTCCCGCCCTAGCTGCTTTGCGGTGGGTTCTCCGCGCAACAGCCCCACCCACCAGCGCCCGCTTCCCTCCCCAACTGCTCTGCCCGCCCACCTCCCGCTCCGGCTTGAGCGGCTGCAGATCACCTGCTGAGCGCCCTTTTTCTTCCTTGTTAAGACTTCAACTATTCTGCAAAATTTCCTAAGTAGTTATAAGGTCTTCCTGAGGTGTGGGAAGCCCAGTAGGCTAGTGGGCGATCGCCATGTGGCCTTTGATTCTGCCTGCTGTGTGTTGGGATCGATCTTACCAGGCGCCTCTCCAAATGGGAGTTCCCGAATCCCGGATTTAGTGGCTTCCGTGTCTGCGAGAGATGGGGGGAGAGCCTTGCCCTGGGACTTTTAACAGTCCCTTGGGAGCTGTGCGTGTTCCCGGAGGAGCCAGACCCTCCGGTTTTTGCAGTGTCCCACAACTCTGTGTTTTCTATGGCTCCTCTCTCCCACATTCCAAATGCGTCTGTGCAGTTTGCCGCCATCTTGGCCTGGAGCCCTTTTTGTATACTTACATGGTGTTTCTTAGCTGTTGCTTGTCAGAAAACAGGGATGATTGTCCTTCAACACTTTTGGCTAAGTAGTCAAGAGTCTATTTACAAAGTTGTTTTAAAGGATACCTTGTCTACTCTGAGAGAAAATAAAATCCCAGCTTGTTTTAGATATAATTAAAAGGAAGCAGGAACTGAAACTTGGCTATTGTTCATGCTTGCTGTTGAGAAAGGGAGCCATCTGAGGGGGAAAGGGACAGAGAAAAACCTCATACATAGGGAGGTAATACCCTCTCTTCATATCCTTCCTTTTCTTGCTGTGTATATTTGTAGAAGGCAGACCTTGCTCAGTTTCCATAACAACAGTTGAAACATTTGTTATTCTTGACAACACATAGTGGTTTATGTTTAAATTAAAAAAAAGACATTTTGTTTTATGTGTATGAGTCTTTTACTTGTATCTAAGTATGTGTACCATGTACATGCCTGGTGCCTGTGGAGGTGGCTAGAGAGCCCTGGATCACTCTCAAACTGGTATTACAGACACTTGTGAACCCTCTGTGTGGGTGCTAAGAATCAGACATAGATATTCTGGAAGAGCAGCTAGTGCTCTTAACTGCTGAACCATCTCTTCAGTGCCAGTAGTTCATTTTTAACATATTCTGCTTCTTGATATTGAACTTTAATATTGTGCTAGGCAGTCAGGCTAATTAAATATCTGGGGGAGGGAATTATATTTTTCAGGTAGAGGACAAGAACAAAAAAGAATAAAACAAGTGATATAGTTCTGAAAACTGATTGAAGGCTGTGATCCTAGGGTGTTTTATCCTTTGTCATCGCAACTCAACATTGGTCTTACATTTTACATGACCATAAATAGTCTCATACTCACATAACCACTGATGAAAGCCTTGTAGATAGGCAGGGAACATTGGAGGCAGAGAGGCCAAACTCCATGGTAGCATAGGGATTCCTGGGGAGAATGAGGCATCAAAGGTTAAAGGATAGTCCCTAGATGAGGGAAGTTCAGTAGGTCCTCCATGGTTCATCAGTGTCAGGGTCATATGCAGGCTTGTTTCAAATTGTAGGGTCTCAAGACCCAGTTCAGACCTACTGGGTTAAAATAAGCTTGTCTTCATCCTTTTGCTCATATCCAAGAGCATCTTTAGTGTGGATATTGGAAGCACTATGTGCCCCACTTATTGCTAAAGCTGAAGAAGAACTGATATGTGGTGTTGCATCCAGCATGCCCTAGGAATTGGAAGTTATTTTGTTAGATATCACAGGAGTGTTACTTCATGGCCTAGAAATATTTGTGTTCCATGACAGAGTAACTAAGCACCATCTCCTAGCTTTGTGTTGGGATTTCAGGAGTGGAGACAATTGGGAATTAGGACTTTTGATGAGAAGAGAGGAATAAAGCAGAAGGAGAATAGAGAATGGGATTCCTGGTAGAGCCTCTCCCAAATGACTTTTCTTGGCTTTTGTTATATGATCTTCTGCCAGTTTTATTTCAATTTATTTCTCTGGCCGTTCTTCTAGTCCTCATCTCCCTTTGTTATTAATCTTTGAGGTTTATGGCTTTTACTCATAATTCTGCCCCTGAGACAAAATTTCTTTGTTTCTGCAATTTCTTCTAACTCTTAGAACTTTCTCTGTCTTCCTCTGACTTCACTGGAAATTCCAACGTATTTATATGTCCAATTAACTCTTCTCCATATTTAACACATTCAAAACCATATTTATCATCAACTCTTTTCCATCAAAGTCTTTATTATTTCCTAATATAGTGTATGTTTGAATAACCACACTTAGGATTAATATGCTCTCCTGAAAATCAACTCTGACCTCATTTCCTTCAAACAAAATTCAAGTCTCTTTACATATAACTCCAGTTTATTTAGCCTCATTCTTCAGTCTCAAATACCCTTCTATTTCATTCAGCATATGCTACAATCTTGTTCTTTAAACTAAACTTCAGTGCTCCATAAAATCTTTCCAGCAGTCCAATATCTATGTATAATACCTCTTACCCATGAAGTCTTATACTCTGCTATTAAAGGCTTTGTATATCCATCATGCTAATCCACCCTCTCTATAATCTTGCCTGTGAAACAGACATTATTCTGTTTTACAGATGAAGAAAGCCCAATGCTGCAGAGTTGTAGTCTCTTGCTTTTGACTTTTGTAAAATTGTACTCCTCAGTATCCCTATTACATACTGACAGCTCCATTTTGGTTTGTTCCTTTGACTTTTCTATTTTTCACTGCATGCCATCACTACTATTTTCTAAAGTATTAAAGTCCAGAATAAAAGGCAGGTTTTTATAATATTTGAGGGGTCTTTTGATCTTTACATGGGAATAATCACAGTGAGCAGATCTGTACACACAGTAGGCCATCAAATGCATGCTGGATGAAAAATTAATGTGTAAAGTACATAGATGTATGAAAACCTTGTAGCAAATCAAAATTTAATTCTATACAGGAAAGGAAAACATATAGCCCATTTTTAGCCCAAATGTAATTTACTTTTATTAAAATACCCAGAAGATGGGAGAAGAGCATTCTTTAACTCTGATATGTACTTATGGTTTATCAGTGTAACAGCCACATAGAACTTCAAGCCCCTTTGTATTCATTATATTCATCACACCTCTGCACATACAACAGCTACTTCTTGGCTCAGTGTTTTATAGCTCATGCAGCAAGTAGGAGTGTAGAACCACATAGCATAACTTGTAAATTAAAAGTAGATTCTCTGGAGAAAGGCTATATCTGCATTTGAATTTTGTTTTCATGAATGGTGTCCTGAACAGAGGGATGGTATTCAAAGCTAACAAACTCTTGATGCTTGATCAAAGCTGGGGATATAGTTCAGATTGTTAACCCTCAGGGTCCTCTAGCTAGGTCTGTCTAGCATTATCATGCTAATTTAGCAACCCTCAGTTGGGGCCCATCTTTGGTGGGAGAGGGGAAACTTATCTACTTTTCACATCACTTTGACAGAATCCTTGACAGAAACAAAGTAAGGGAGATAATTTATTTTGGTTCATGTTTTTAAAGGGTATAGTGTCTCTTGGCAAGGAAGGCATGGAGGCTGGGTTGACTCTCTGTGTAGCAGCAGGAGCATGTAGCAATGTGTTCATAGCTTGATAGATCAGGAAGTGGAGAACATGGGCTGTCATTAGAAGTGGGTTTAATTTTCAAGGTCTGCCTCCAGTGACCTACATCTTCCATCTAAGTCCAATGTCCTAAAGGTTTCATAAACTCCTTAAAACAGCACCACCAACTGAGATAAAGTTTTCAAACACATGAATCTGTGTGGCGCATACCACATTCAAACAAACCATAGCAACCAATCAGTAGTAATTCTTTCTGCACTGAGACCAGAAGCAGTGGAAATTGATTATTTTTCTTTGGAAGAAAGCAAGAGCAACATGAAAAGGAATCTCCCAAGAGAGGAGTTTAAAATCTCCTTTCTCAGGGTTCCTTAAGACATCCATTTTTATGATAGAGCTCTGTAGGTTCAGTTTAAGTGAGCCCATATTAGTAGTATGGTTTGGTGATTCTGAGGTCTCAAGACCTGTTTCTGTAATTTATTCATTGTTACTGGCTGAAAAACAAGTTTACTTCACTTAACCTCAGTTTTCTTATCTTCAAAATATGGGCAATGGTGAAACACACCTCATTTAGTACAGATTATGTGATATGCTGGGTGAGAAAACAATTTGCGAATACAAGGTATTTGAAATACATTATTAAAAGTCCTGCTGGAAATTTCTGTACTGAGATTTTCCTGTGACTTGCTTTCCGTGGAGTATATGGAGGTTAGACTCCTGACCAAAGAAGTATATCTTAGGCTGAGTCTAAGGGGTAGTATACCTTAACCAAGACACAAAGTTAGTGTGTATTCATATGCATGTGTTCATTTGTGTGTAATGTTCTGCATATTCATTTCCTGAGTGGACCATAACACTAACTCTCTGAACAATGTGTTATATGACAGGTCTGTTAGAGAGGGTACATATTCCACAGATTTCAGTTTCTGTTGTCTTTGAAATGTTTTATCTTTGGTCTTATGGAACCATGATTTCCTTGGGCAGACATTTATTCCTCAAATAGGCTCATGAAAAGCTTATTTATAAATGACATGTTCAGTAATTCAGTACACAGAGAGAGAGTGTTTGAGTCTCTGTGCCAGGCAGGCCATATGTTCTCTAATTCCAAAATGTGCCTCTACAAATCCTGAGAAGACCAGTAGTTACAAGGTAGAACAGTTCAGATGGAAAAGAAACCCCAAAATGAATATAACACAGTTGTCAGTAGCTAGAGAAAGGCAGTCTATCTACCTCCCACTCCATCCTTATTTATATGCTTAAGTGAGTGTCATGAGTATATGTCTTTATATTCGTGTGCATGTTGTAATGGAATAGATGTTTGCTTTCTGTTGTGTGGAGCCTGTTCTCAACCACCGGGTAAGAAGAGCTAAATAATGTACTACCAACTCTCAATTGGTCAGTTTCAGGAGGAGGAAAAAAGGAAAGGAACACAAAGAATTGAAAACAAATATGCCTGCGTTTCATTTTAGTCATTTCTACTAGCTTTTCTACTTTCAAGATCCAGGACTGTTTTAAAGTGCCAGGGAGAGAGAATAAAGCTTTGTTGTTTGTTTTCATTCTGGGAAAAGTAGTTCATGAAAACAGATGAAAGCATGACTCTTTATTCATATTTTGAATTATTCCATGCACTGGCTAATAGAGAACTGAAAGCATTGTTTGTCTTGTAGTCCAATATGGCTTGCATGTTAGTATCATTTCCCTTTACCGCCACCTCCCACCACTGAAACATGAAAGCTTTTCCATTAAATAGTACAACATTTTGGATGAGGGAGTACTTAAGTAGACTAGTCAGATGTATGGACTGAACACATTCTCATTTTGTTTCCTAAGCTGATCACTGGAGATTCCATCGTTAGTGCTGAGGCAGTATGGGATCACGTCACCATGGCCAACCGGGAGTTGGCATTTAAGGCTGGCGACGTCATCAAAGTCTTGGATGCTTCCAACAAGGATTGGTGGTGGGGCCAGATCGACGATGAGGAGGGATGGTTTCCTGCCAGCTTTGTGAGGGTGAGTGTCAACCTTCACTGCTCTTCTCTCCTTGGCTGTCTAACCCTGCCTTTCCCTGCATTCACTCTTGTTCTGCTCATTCCTCTCTTGATGGGTTTCTTTTTCTCTGTCTCCCTCTCTGTCTTTTCATCCTCCTCTTTTGCTTTCTTCAAAGTTCTGTTTTTTCTAACCTTTAGACCTTTCTTTTATCTTTTGTTTATTTTAGTTGCATTCTCTGCTGCTCACATTTCCAAAGTCCCTCCCTTGGTCTGACCTTTTTGTTCTAGATTTGACTTGGATAATTTTTAAAGTTTCTTTTTCAACTCTATATGACTGATTTTTTTTTGCTTTCCTTTTCCTTTCCCCCCATTTACTTTCTTTATTTTCTATGTTCCCCCTTTTTGATCCTTTCTTCTAGATCCTTCTTATCTCTTCCACTTTTCATTTTTGCTCTATTCTCTTCTTTCTCCTCATATCAACTATACATCTTTCCTTTTTCTTTGTTTCTATCCTTGAAGGAAGTATGAACTGTTATGTACTGTCACAGTCTTTAGCTATTACTATCAGAATATGTACTCCCTGTTCTCTAGGGGCAAGAGCTTACTAATCCCAGTTCTTATAACAAAACCAAATGTCTGGGATCTAAGACATGCTGTGTATGGGAACAGAAAGACTGTAAAGGTTTGGAAGACTGACTGGTTTGATGCTTTATCATAAGGAACCTGCCTATTAATCATGGTGCTCCTGTGGGGCCTGCATTTTCACTAGGTCATCTGTTAGCAGGTTGCTGTGGTCTATTATCACTGACCACGTGTCTCAGCCCTTGGCTTTCCTTGAGGTCGTTAGTTTGAAGTTGTTCTTTAATTATTGGAAGGGCCAGTTCTTCCCATCTGCAAAATGGTCCTGGCAATCTTTTCTTGCCAGGGGATATCACAGTGAATGAGAGACAATGACAATTTCTTTATGGGAAGACACGTAGCAAAGCTTCATGAGGGTGTATTATGACCACCCATGCTATAGCCTATCACTTTTTGTAAGTTCCTTCTAGAATATCATATAATTTTTTAAAAAAATTCTTTGAGAATTTCATACATGTATGTAATGGAAGATCTTTAAATTTTTTTCAGTACTGAGGAACTTGGGCCTCATACATGCCAGGCAAGTGCTGTACCAACTAAGCTATATCATCATCTTCATTGTTGGCTTCTTCTGTCACATAAGACTTAATTATTCTTGCACCCCAAATAAAAGGTTAGAGGGGTGTGGGCTTTTGGAGATCAAAGGATCTAAAGGTTGACCTAATGACATGTAATTTGAATGAAGGAGCAAAGCACTGGAGTTAACAATTTGGATTGCAACTTTATTAGTTCCTACCAATATGTTTTTTTTTTTTTTTATTTTTATCCGTTTTTGGCAAGGGTTTCAACTGAAACTTAGGGACCACAGAAGATTTTCTCTGAGGATTTAATGAGCTAACACATGGTAATAAAAGATTTAACTCACTGACAAGTATAAAGTATTTGAAAATGTCCACTTGTGTTTTAGTTTCTATCACTAGTGTAGTTGTGATTGGTGTTTTAACTACCTTACTAACTCTACCAACATCCACATATCAAGGTTGGCCATATCAGTTGAAAGAGAAACTCATGCATGTAGGGTTATCAGCTCAGCAAGCACAAGTTAATTGATTGATAGTATGTAGATGTTGGCTGAAGCACGGAAGTAGATAAAATTGCCTCTTGTCTCCTTCTATGCTGAGTGTTTTCTAATGAAATATCTAATCTTTTATTCTCTGTGCATGTGGCTTATTTCATTAATGCCTTGAAATGTTATCTCTGTCACAATCTGGCTTTACTGGTTGATGAATAAGTCCCCAGGGTATTCATAATGAACCCATCAATAACCACAAGACTTAAGAGCTAGTCCGAATCCCTATGCATGTAGAGCTTGTGACTCTTGTGATGACCAGCCTCTCTTTTAAAAGGATGATTAAACTGCACTCAAATATTAATGTGCTTTGTTTTCAGGGAAATAGACCGTGGGATGAAAAGAAATATTGACCACATCAGGATGACTTAGTGAAATGAATGATAAGGTCAATCTTTAAAGAATATCCATGAAGAAGCACTGATGGTTTCAAGTCAAGGGCTAAAAGGAGTGGTCCTTCAGACACATATCCCTAGTAGCCACTTTGTATAGAATCACAAAGAAACAGATTAGTAAAATCCAGAATCCAAATTAAACACAACCTCCCTCCAAATCACCCAATCCATTTATGATCTAATCATCAGAATAGACTGTTTTCCAAAGAAGACATGCAAATAAACAGTCAATAAATATTTTTTCAAGTGTTGAACCAACAGGAAAATGTAAGTCTTAATAAAACTACTTTAAAATAACATCTCACCCCAGTTAGAATGGCTAACATCACACACACACACACCCAGACACCCGCTCCACAGAGAGAGAGAGAGAGAGAGAGAGAGAGAGATCCAGATGCATGTGTGTACACAAAAAATACTACAAATGCTGGTGAGAACATGAGGACGAGAAACTGTTGATTGGGAGTGAAAACTTGTGTAGTCACTATGGAAATGAGTATTAATGTCTCTTGGAAATGATACATAGAGCTACTATGTAATCCTGGGTATATTATACCTGTGTTAGTTTTCCCATGGCTATGATCAAATATCTGATAGT
The DNA here is from genome assembly GCA_907164525.1 of Lophiomys imhausi. Taxonomy (NCBI): domain Eukaryota; kingdom Metazoa; phylum Chordata; class Mammalia; order Rodentia; family Muridae; genus Lophiomys; species Lophiomys imhausi. The sequence goes on from CAJQZJ010000553.1 coordinate 614,237, forward strand.
AAGTAACTTAATGGAAAGTTGGTTCATTTTGGCTTACAGTTTGAGGAAATAATAATCCATCATGACAGGGAAGGCATATGTTTCATTTTATTTCTGTTGCTGTGATAAACAGCATGACTAAAATACATCAGGGAGGGTATTTCCATCTTATCAGTTTTAGGTCATCATTGAAGGAAACCAGGACAAGAGCTCGTAGCAGGAACCTGGAGGCAGTAACTAAAGCAGAGACCATGAAGGAGTGCTGCTTACTGGCTTGCTCCCTATGGCATGCTAATCTTGCCTTCTTATATAGCTCAGGCCCAAACGACCTAGTGATGGCACCACCCACAATGAACTGGCTCTCCCCCACATATCAATTAGCAATTAATAAAATATCTCACAGACAATGACACAGGCAAATCTGATCTGGAAAATTCTTAAGTTGAGGATCCCTAAGTCTGTTTAAGTTGAAAACTGAAGCTAAATATGGCAGCATGGCAGCAGAAACATGAGGTGCCTGTTGTCCCCAACCAGGAAGCGGAGAAAGATTAATGCTGATGCTTAGTTAACCTTCTCTTTTTTATTCAGTCCAGGGTCCTCGCCTATGGGATGGTGCTGCAATATTCATAATAGTTAAAAAGATAGAGCCGGATTTGATGTCTAGCAACAGATAAATCTATAAAGAAAATGGGAGGAGAGTATATACAGAATGGGGTTTTATTGAACTGTGAGCAAGAATGAAATATACAGGAAGGTGGATAAAACAGAAAGTGAAAAGAATTATGTTAAGTAAAAATAAGCTATATTCATACATGGTAATGCCTATAATTCATGAAACTAGAAAAAGGGCTATGAGATGGGAAGAAGAACCCTTAAGGGGCCAGGAGAAGAAAAGGAAGGTAACAGAATACATGTGACATGAGAAGAGAAAGGAATATATTAGGCCAAGTATGAAGTTGAGCAGGAAGAACCAAAAGGGCAAGAGAGAGTCTTGGAGGAGGAGAGAATATAAGAATAAAGTATGTATGAAAATGCTGTAATGATACCTGTTACTTTAAATGCTAAATGAACGAAACAAATTTAAAAAGAGGGGAAAGTCCTGATAAGATTTAAGCTAGCTTAATAAGACTCTTTAGAGATAAGGTTTGAAATTTTGATTTTTTTTTTCTTTAAAAGAACACCTAGATCAGTGGTTCTCAGCCTGTGGATTGCAACTCCTTAGGGTTGCATATCAGATATCCTGCATATCAGACATTTACATTACAATTCACAACAGTAATAAATTGTAGTTATGAAGTAGCAAAGAAATAATTTTATGGTTGGGGGTCACCATATGAGGAACTGTACTAAAGGGTCACAGCATTAGGAAGGTTGAGAACCACTGACCTTCATGCTTTTATGCTGTAACTGGTGTTTAAAAGCATTGCTTATTATGTTTCTACTAGAAAACATACTATGCAATAAAAGGCACAGATATAATTTGAATTTCTCTAGTAGCCACATGAAAAAGTAAACAAAAAGTTACAAGTGAAATTAAGTTCCATATTATATATTCTAATATATTCAAAATATTATGGAATGTCATGTAATATCACTATAAAATTAATAATGATATTTTGTTGCTTTTTAAAATATGGTATGTTTTGTATTAATATTAAGAAGATATCTCAACTCATACTAGCCGCCTGTGACTAATTGCTACTTTCTCAATAACACAAGTACAAGTTTAGAGTGAATAATGTAGTTACAGACTTGGAAAGTTAATGATGGAGCATAAATCATAACTTAGAAGTCTAATATTTTCTACAATACCAATGCTTATTCCTTGAACATTTAAAGTAGTATTACCTCATGTCTGCTTCATAATGTATTCAGCATAAATTTTTTTTTTTTACCTTTGTGATCTCCTTTGCTGTTTAAAGTTCAGAGTCAATTGGTTTTAGGATCACTGTTGGGGAGTACCATGGAAATGTAGGTGTCAGCTACAATGCTGTTGCCAGTTAAAGAAATTATATAAGGCTGTTTGATGATTGATAGTAATATTGGCTCCAAGGTAGATCTTTTAATTCTCATGAATATTTATGCTTATGTTTACATTTATAGTACCATTCTATTATAGTCAGGAAATTCCCTGGTGAAGGTTATAAAGGTTTTTTTCTAGTAGATCACAAAACATAGAATCACTATGTCCATTCTTTTATATTGGTTCTAGTTGATGTTGAATGGTATTATGAAAGCCAATACTGCCTGGGCTAGGAAATACTACTGATGTAATAGATGATAAGGGGCCTTTGTTTTTTTGTTTGTTTGTTTCTGAAACACTAGAGTCTAGTCTAGGTTTAGGTATCACATAGAAATAGTACATCAGTAGTTTTAAAGTAGGCTGGTGAGTAGACAATCTCCTGGGATGCTATAACTATATATATTGCAAAATACTTACCCAATGTATTGAAACTCACTAAAAGCTGAGATTGAATAGTATCTTAGGAACAGATCCCTACATCGAGTTGCTTATTTTAAAAAGTATAGTTCAAAAAGGAAAAACTTCCTCCAAACCATATATCAAATAGATACTTTTGTAGATCATCAAGGTAAATTGATGACTGAAATAGTGGGAAATCTCCATTTCCTACCTAAATGTCTTATTTCTTTGTGAACATTCAGGTCCTAGGATGATTAATCAAGGGTGGTTAGTGTAGTTCTTTTCAAACTAGACACTTGTTAGCTTATTAAAAAAAAAAACAAAAAACAAAGTGTAGAAGCTGAGAAGCTTAAATTCTTGCCTCAGATCTGTCAGTATCCGAACAATTCAATCAGCTTCTTCAAAGCTCTGGCTTCATTCTTGTAAATTGGGTATAGTGGGTCTTAGATGCTTTCTAAGTTATGATATTCTAGGTATATGAAAATAGAAACGATGTGCCACTGGCTTCTGTAAGAGGTTAATAGATATACGTCTTCTCTCCTTTTGACTCTGTCTCCCTCATTATTTAGAATTTTATTCTTGTGTATATGTGTTCTCGATTTCATTTCTTTTGTAATGAGAATTTGACTTTATAAGAGAAGCATAATAGTCAATGTACCTTCTCTCTCACTCAGTGGTTAAGTGAATCAGATCACACTGAGTATCAGTCCCCATATCTGGCTGTAGAAATCTTTACCTGCTTTCCTAGGCTTGTTTCCCTGGGAGCTGAGAACAATCTGCTGGTACATGATTGTGTTGCTAAGTAGCCTGCAGTTATTTTTTCCCCTGCTAGGCACCAATTTAAAGTCATTCAGTATGTTTTCCTTTGATGCTGTGCAAAAAAGACCCTTTGTTCTGACACTGTGCCATGGTCTGGAGATAGCATTTGTTAGGGCAGTTTTTACGTAGGATACATAACACATTGTTATTAATGAGTGGTGAGGTCTGTGTCACAAGGCACGAGTTTGTTCAAAAAGTAAATAGTTGTCCAGCAAGATGACTCAGCTGCTAACGGCGCTTACTGCTATGCCTAATGACCCGAGATTGATCGCTTGAACCCACATGGTGAAAGGAGAGACACAACTTGATTCTGGCGGTTGCTCTCCATTCTAAATACACATGCATGTGTACCATGCCCAACTCACTCCCCTGTAAAACCCAATAAGTGTATATATTTTTAAAGATGAATACACTTTCCCTGTTTTTTCATTTGCTCTGGTTTTGTTTTTAGTTCTATATTTCTTTGCTATCTCACTTTCCTGGAGACTAGGAAGATGCCTCAGTAAAGTGCCTTCTGTACAAGCACAAAAACCCAAGTTTGTATCCCTAGAATCCATGTAAAAAGCAAGGCAAAATCCTAGATTATCAAGCTTGGCCAGTGGTGGGATACAGGAAGAGAGGCAGATCTCTGAAGCTCACTGGCCAGCTTCGGGCCTAGTGAGAGACCTTTCTCAGCAAAGAAAGATAGGACCAATTGAAAGCATATGCCTAACGTCTATCTCTGGCCTCTATATGTACTTACACACATAAGCACACACTGACACTAACAGGGACATATGGACATATGTCATATCATACAGCACATATGATTCACATATATTTATATAGATACATAGATATAGATATGAAACTTAGACACAGTTCATTTAGAGCAGGAAACAGGCTAACTTACATGCATATAAGAACCAAACATAATTTTCCCCAAATGAAGCTAAGATTCAAGAGCTAAGTTTCCAACTGGCAAGTCAGTAAAAAATGTGATCTTTGGATGGTTCCCAAGGGATGTGAAGTAGGGGAAAGCCTAATGGAACATGATCTTCCAATTTTCAAGAAAAAATAATTAAAATTTTATGTAGATGGAGACGCAGCTCAGTGGTTAAGAGTACAGCAGTTTCTGAGGACCTGAGTTTGATTCCTAGCATCCCCTTCAGGTAGCTCACAACTTTCTGTAACTCCACTTCTATGGGGATCTGATGTGTCTGGACTCTTCAAGTACCAGAACTCATATGCACATACTCACACAAAGATATACATGATTAAGAATAAGAATAAATAGCAAAAACGTAATTTCAAGTTGTATATAATAACTGCCTTATAGGGCCACCTTGGGACAGGTCTGTGGTCACTGGATGCACTACATGTGAGCACAACTAGCTTGGCTGACCTTGTTGAGGCTCTGGGTTGGCTGCAGGTCTACTGCATCTTGAGTTCATGCTAATGATCTGAAGTCCCTGGAGAGAAGATCCACTGGTCTAAGACAGGGAGGGGACTGGAGGCAAGTAGCTTGGCATACTGGTTGTGTGTTGGTTCTTGTCTCCTCAGCCTGATAGTTCAGAGACTCCCAGGAAGCCTGGGTTGCTTGGGTTTGGGATGAGTTCTGAGGGAGAATAAAGTGTTGCTTCCTGAACTGGAGATACCTTCAGGGTGCAGTTAGGCTTGTTGAGGTAAGTCCAAACTGTCTGATAGGTAGGGAGAATCCTGTACTTGAAGTAGTCATTCCTTGTGTTGCTTTGGAATGAGCAAGGAAATGAGCAAATGTGGGTTCCTGGTAGGGCCTAGGCAAAGGAGGAGACCAGATCCTGGAGTCCAGAATCCTATGCTGTGTCGATGGGAATGCTTGGAAAATCTCAGGCATACCACAGTTTGGTCCTAGTGACAAAGGACAGACTTCTGGGTCTATAGATTGTCTCATCTCCTGACAAGAATCTATCAGTGGACATGAACCCAGAAGCCAGAGGAGCCAGGATAGGATTCAGCCAAGACTCCACCTGCTTATAGAGCCCCACTGGAATGTTGTTTCAAAGCTGTTTCTAAGGTACCATAAGTTGCAGAGCCAGCCACAGACCTGCCTTCAGGAGCCCTCCCCCTGGGGTTTCCACCAAAGGTTCAGCCTTGAACACTGGAACTGGTTAAGCTATTGTCCAGTTCTAAGGAATGGGTAGAGGAGGAAACTGAGACTTTAGCACTGACACCAGCAAAAGTCTGGTGTGTGCAGTACACCCAAGGGTAGTGATGTACACCCTGGTACACACTTGAAACATATGGCTGCTAGATGAGCCACATGACTAGGTCATGCACACCGAATTCCATGACCTGTGTACAGAGTGGTGTGTTGTGAGTGAACAGAATCTCTAGTTCCTAGCATGAGTGAGCCTGTGAGTCTATTCAGGGTTCATATTGACCTGAACATTCAGGCCTACATGGGGAGGTATGACAGAGGAGCAGTGGCTGTCCAGGGGCTATACTCTGGATGTGACAATCCTAGACTGGTTTCCCCTGTTTTTTGTGGTCAGTGGTAAGGATCCAAGGCATTATTACATTACCTCTGGTCAGAACCTGGTGTGGGGTTGCCTACCAGGTGACAACAGTCCAGATTTTATGTGCCCAGCCAGGAGTGCTGTTGTATCTATCTCCAGTGACTTCCAGCTATACTGACTAGACCCTGACCTTCCATTCAGTAGCATCATTTGGGATTAACAACTGGGTTAGAAAATACCTGAGCGTGACTGGGGCTGCGATGGGGAAATGAGTATGTAGTTCTACTCTAAGTATAGCAGAAGAGGCCTCCAGGAGGCCCCATGGTCAAGGCCCCCAGTCCCATGATGAGAGAGGTCCACTGCTCTGCTGAGCATTCTCTCCAAGCCTCTCTTAGAGTCATGTCTAAGTTCCTGTTTGTGAGGTTTACACACTTGAGTTCTGGACATAGTATTCTATGGCATCAGAGTCATTGGATAGAGAATGCCCAGATATAGGAGAGGTTTGAGGACTATATACTAGGGGTCTGTGGGATCTGCTTGTGTTTAGAGACTTTGAGCTGTAGGAAATCTTGTGATTCAAGGGCAAGTTAGGGAACAAGGAAGAGGCACTCTTTTTAAACATTTATTTATTTCTTCAAGTAACATCTCAATCATAGTCCCCCCCTCCTCCCCATCCCAGTCCCAAGTCCCACATTCCTATCCTTTTCCCCCTCTTTCTGCTATCCACTTTTAAAAGAAATTTTAGGTGTATCTTTTTCCACCCTACAGACTCCCCTTTTAGTTCAATAAAAGGTTCTTTTTCTTATACAATAAATACAATACAATATGAATAATTAGCCCACAATTATGAAAATTATAAGGTATAACATACATTCCCAATGTCCAGTCCATGCGTATTTGGCCACTGATATTAATATTCTATTGTCTATCTATCTCAATAAGTTTAAAGTTCTATACCTAACTCAGTTTCCATCCTAACTTGCATTACCAACTTAAAATCATCTTCTTAGACCTAAAACATCCTTTTAACTCCTAAACAACTTAAAATTTAACTGTGAGACTATAACTCTCTAGTCTTCAACCACATCAGAGACCTGAGAAGGATAAATATATCTGATTATACAGGAAGTGCAGAGCCCAGCAGCTTCCAAAACTAAGAAATGACAGACAACTGGCTTCCTGGACAGTCCCCAATTTCTCTCAATACATTGGAGCACCTATCTTCAGCCTTTTGGCCCACTATCTCTGACAGACATTAATTGTAAAGCAAGTATTATAAAGGACTTGCCTACTCTGTGTTGGCAGGGCTAGGCTATCAACTTACCTGCTACCAAGTTTTGTTCTTTTTGTACAGCATTCCGTCTACAGTTGAAGCAAGGGATTTTTCTTGCCCAGTGACAAGCTTGCCACTAATGCAACAATCTCCAAATGGAGATTCTTCTATGCTCATCATCTACTTGGAGTAGAATGGGGTGTGCTGTCAGGAGCTGATATGTTTCAATATCAAAAAATCTTTTTTTGTTTAGGAATTAAGAGGGTGTTCTGGATCTAAGAAGATGTTTTTAAAATTGTGATGCAAGTTAGGATGGAAGCCGAGTTGAATATAGAACTTTAAACTCATGGAGATGGTTGGATAGTAGAATATTAAAGTCAGTTGCCAAATATGTATGGACTGGACATTGGGATTGTATGCTAAGCTGTATAATTCTCATAATTGTGGCCTAATTATTTCTGTTGTTTTGTATTATATTTGTTGTTATAAGAGAAAGAGCCATTTGTTGGACTGAAAGACGGAGCTGTTGGGGGGAAAAAGATATACCTTAAACTTAAAAAAAAAGGGGGTGAATGGGAGGGTGGATGGGGAAGAGGATGGGAGGGTGTGACCAGAGGGGGAAGTAGGGAGGTGATTGCTATTGAGATGTAACTTGAAGAAATAACAAATTAGTTAAAAAATAAAATGACCGAATATATGAGAAAAAATGCCATCCATATTCTACAGATTGGAAGAGGCACTCTTATTTTGTTTTTATATACTGAGCCTTCACCTACTGGGACTCACAGTTAGGTTAGCTAAGACATCTGGAGCCTTTTGCCTCATTGAGTTGACTTGTGCTGCAGGTCCTCCTGTCTCCAGTCATCCCTTTGTGAATCCTCCATTTCAAAACAAGCGTGAGTCCAGGACAGCCAGAGCTGTTAAACAGAGAAACCCTGTCTCGAAAAAAAACCAAAAAAAAAAAAAAAAATCAAAACAAGCGTGAATATTTCCCAGGTGCCTTTACATAGGCCACTCTTTTTTTTTCCTATATATACATTTCTTTCTAATTTAAGATTTTTTTTGTTTATTCACATTCCAATCCCCATCTTCCTCCTTTCCCTCCTCCCAGTCCCACCATCCCAGCCACTTCCACCATACCCTCCCCTCCACCAGTACCAACCCACTCTGGCACATCAAATTGCATCAGGACTAAGTGCCTCCTCTTCCACTGAGGCAAGACAAGGCAGCTAGGCAAATGAACTCCAGAGGGAGGCAACATCATCTAAGTCCAGAATAGACCCTGTTCCAAATGTGAAGGAATCCAGTTAAGGATCAAGCACCCATCAGCTTCATATATGTAATGGACCTAGGAATAGTCCTTGCAAGCTCTTTGCTTGATGATTCAGTCTCTCTGAGCCCCCTTGTGTTTGAGTTAATTGGCTCCTGTGGTGTCCTTGATCCCTCCAGCTTCCTCAAACCTTACCCTAACTTCAAGACTCCCTGATTTTTGCATAATGTTTGGCTATGCTGACCACTCTTCTTTTTGCTGACATTTTGATCAGTTGTAGTTTTCTATAATGGTCACCATCTGTTGCAAAGAGACATTTCCTTGATGAGAGATAAGGATTCTACTTATCTGTTGGTATAAAGATAATACATAGAATGCAGTTGGGCATTATGTTGGTTTAATAAAGTTCTGATTGTTGGTTTTCCTCCAAGATCCATGACTTCACTAATCCCAGGTAGTTGGCTAGGATTTCTGTACCCAGTGAGATTTCCCTCTTGTTCATTGGGTCTTAAGTCTAATTAGAGAGATGTTGGTTACCATCAAGGTATTTGTGCCACCATTACACTCTTAGGACTATTGTGTCATGCTAGTTGTTGATGTGGTTCATAGGTGTCATAGCTGGGCGGGACTATTGATTGGTTGCTCTCCTCCTTAGGAAGATTGAATGACCTCAAAGAGGAAGCCTTCAGGTCAGATCCAACTTAGGTCCTTTAAAAAAAAAGTTCTTGTTATTGTTGTTTGAGGCAAAGTATCGCTATGCACCCAAGGCCATTTTCAAACTTACCTTCCTTCTGCCTCAATGTCCTTACTGGTAGGCATTATAGATATGAGCCCTGCCTTTCATGTCCCTGTATTCTGGTTTTATATATTCTTCTGATGGTCTTCAAGTGTGTGTGTGTGTGTGTGTGTGTGTGTGTGTGTGTGTGTGTGTGTG
>CAJQZJ010000553.1:623420-650708 GCA_907164525.1 Lophiomys imhausi
GTGTGTGTGTGTGTGTGTGTGTGTGTGTGTGTGTGTGTGTGTGTGTGCGCGTGTGTGTGTGTGGGTGTATTATGTTAGATCCCAGAATGGTACATGATCTTTGAACTTTCACTTCAAAATAAAATTTAGAACTTTCCTCCACGATCCATTTCTCTCATCCAGTCTTAATAAAATCTATAATTTCTTAGTACCATGTATACTCACCAGTGCTGCTTTATGCATCATATTTATGCTTTATCCCCTGATCTTTCAGTCACACACTTCCAATTTTGTAAGATATATTTGTCCTCCTATCCTCACTCCTTTTATCATTCTAATTTCTCACTCAAATTTTCTTCCCAATCTTTAGCAGCTGTGGTTTTATTTTGATAAAGTAAAAATTGTGACATTTATTGTTTTGTAATTGAATGAAAATGTAATGATTATCAGCAGTTTGACTCCCATATCAGAAACCAATATGTAACAGAATATTTTTATTTATAAACCTTATATTTATTAGTGCCTAACAAACACCTTTAAAATACCTAAATCCCATAACCTAAAACCTATCATCTAAAGCCCATTTTAATTTCCTTAAAAGGATATTAATATTCTTAGTGTAGGTCCGTGCAGGATAACCTGATTTACAGCAGTCCCAGCAGGCAGTCCCTTTCAAGCTTAGTGTCCATTGGGCCTAACATTGCCAGTTTGCAAAGTCAGTGTATTTCAACCACCAAAAGTCGTCTGTTCCAACTGCCAAACTGAGGGGGACTTGGGTGGCTTCCAAACTTCCCTCACCTTGCTGTCCATTAGACATAACGTGGCCAGTTCCCAAGGCCAGTTCATTTCAGCCACCAATTTGTGGACGGTTTATAAAGTCAGTCTGTTCCAACTGTGAAACTGAGGGTGGCTTCCAATCTCTGTTCGCCTTGCTCACTTTTCCAGTGATCTGGAGCCCCAAGACTGATGCCTTTAAGGAACTCTCCAGAAATCCTATTGTTTCTCTTAGCAACCTACTTCATCTGCTAAGCTTATGTGGTTTCTTAGCCACGCCCCTTCAACAGGGCAGTTCTGAGAACTATGGTCTCAACTGTGCTCTGTCCATTTCAGCAAGCCAAAGTGACGCCAAGCTTTATGTGTTGCCAGATTCCAATATGAACTGCATACTAATTCACTAAAGAGGCCTAACTTCTACCACACCAATTAAAAAAAGAAAAGAAAACCTTTGTAATCTAATGGAGATATAAAATACTTAATGGCAGATATATGTCTATAACTAGGTTGTACTTTCTTAAGTATAGCATAATGTAATATACCTCAATGGTCATTCAGTAGATGTTAATATGTCCAAATTTTATGTGTTTTCAGTGATTTATTAATTTACTTTTACTTTAACCAACTCTTTTCAAGGTGTTACCTCTCTTGTTCTAAGGCAGAGACCATTTGATCCTGGCCAAAGCTACTTGTATATACTGAGTAGGAAACCTTTAGAAAGAACAGCAGTTCTCAATCTTTATGTCATGATCCATTTGGGATCACATATCAGATCTCCTGCATATCAGCTATTTATATTACTACCATAACAGTAGCAAAATTATAGTTAATTAAGTAGCAAAGAAATAATTTTATGGTTGGGAGTCACCGCAACATGAGGAACTGTTTTAAAGGGTCACAGCATCAGGAAAACTGAGAACCACTGCTTGATAGGTATGCATTTCTAAGTCCCAGGCTCTCCTCTCTCTCTCTCTCTCTCTCTCTCTCTCTCTCTCTCTCTCTATATATATATATATATATATATATATATATGTAGGAAAAGATGTAAGTGAAAAGAAAATGGATAAAGATACCACTAAAAAAAAAAAATCAACCAACCAAACAAAAAACCCCTAAATAAATAAAGGCTACAAAGCAAGTTTTCCTAGCAGCTCCATTTACTTCAGACCACATACAGGAACTGTCTTCTAAAGGTCTGTGCTTGATATGAAATCATTTGAATTCTAGAGGACTACTCTGAAAGATAGATTTAATTGGCTTCATGCTTTATATCTAATGCCTACAAGTGGTGTGATATTGAGCATATTTCTTGATGTTTTTGGTTTTTTTTGGGGGGTTGTCTTGCCTATGAAATGGGGATAGAGATTGATGCTTTTTCTTAAATATCAGAGTCTGACATTTTAATAACATGATATATTTTGATGTAGACTTTTTAAAATAATGGGTTCCTACACCCCTTATATGAAATTCTAAGGCTAACAGAGTAGGATAGTTTGATTATCTCTATCTCAATATCTATATATGCATGAGTATGTATGTATGTATATATATATGAACTACTATCTTTTAAAGTTATATGCTCAATATTAAATTATTTGAATTCTAGAAACATATATATATATATATACAAAGAGAGAGTTCACTGATGCGCTAATATATGGGTATCACTGTAAATCTTTAGGAGTCAGTTTAATCCCATGTCTATTTAGCAGAATAATAGTACTAGATTCTCTCTTAGGACTGAAATCTTACCTAGTCTCAGGTTCTTGGTCATATTAATGACACAGTCATGAGTCTCATCTTGTGGAGCTTAAATCCAATCAGAAAATAGTTGCCATTCTTGCTTCAGTGGGCAATCTACAGCTTCAGTAAAATCCTCATCAAAATTCTAATGCAATTCTTCACAAAAATTGAAAATAAAAATCTTAAAATTTATATGGAAACAAAAAAGACCAAGGCTAGCCAGAACAATTTTGAACAATGAAAACACTGCTGGAGGTATCACTTTATTTGATTTTAAATTGTACTGCAGAGTCATAGTAATAAAAAGAGTGTGCTGCTCCAAGTAGAAGATGAGCATCGAAGAATCTCCAGTGGGAGATGATTGAATTGGTGGTAAGCCGTTCTTTTGGCAAGAAAAATCCCTTGCTTCAACTGTAGACAGACTTCTGTCCAAAAAGGACAAAACTTGGAAGCAGATAAGTCGACAGCCTAGCTCTGCCAAGACAGGGTAGGTAAGTCCTTCATAATTCCTGCTCTACAACCAATGTCTGTCAGAGAAATGGGGCCAAATGGCTGAAGATTGATGCTGTAATGTATGGAGAGAAAATGGGAACTGTCCAGGCAGCCACTGGTATGTCATTTTTTAGTTTTGGAAGCTGCAGGCCCTGCACTTCCTATATAATCAGATATATTTATCCCTCTCAGGTCTCTGAGGTGGTTGAAGAATAGATAGCTAGAGTCTCATAGTTAAATTTTGAGTTGTTTAGGAATCAAGAGGGTATTCTGGATCTAAGAAGATATTTTAAAAATTATGAGGCAAGTTAGTATGAAAGCTGAGTTAGATATAGAACTTTAAACTCATGGAGATGGTTAGATAGTAGAATGTTAAAGTCAGGTGTCAAATACATATGGACTGGACATTGGGAATGTATGCTAAGCCATATAACTCTTATAATTGTGGCCTATTTATTTCTGTTGTTTTGTATTGTATTTATAGTTATAAGAAAAAGAACCATTGTTTGGACTGAAAGGGAGAGCTGTTGGGGGGAAAAAAGAAATACCTTAATCTAAAAAAAAAAAAAAAAGAAGAGAAGAGGATGGGGGGGTTGAGGGGGAGGAGGGTGGAAGGGTGGGACTGGAGGGGCGAGTAGGGAGGGGATTGTGATTGAGATGTAACTTGAAGAAATAAAAAATAAATTATTAAAAAAAGAGTGTGCTGTTGGCATAAAACAAACACATTGATCAATGGAATATAATTGAAGACTCACAAATAAACCCATATTCCTACAGTAACTTGATTTTTTACAAAGGTGTAAAAAACCACACATTGTTGAAAAGGCATCATCAACAAATAGTGCATTATCAAACTAGGTAGCTAAATATAAAAGAATGAAACTAAATCCTTGTCTCTTACACTTCACAAAACTCAACTCCAAATAGATTAAAGTGCTCAACATTAAGACCCCGTAGTCTGAGTCTGTAAGAAGAGAAAGTATATATGTCATATTCTCCACCCTATTGACATAGGAAAGGACTTCCTGAATAGGACTCAACAGAACAGGCATTGAAACTAACAATTAACTAATGGAACCTCATGAAACAAAAAAAGCTTCTGTATAGTGAAGGAGACTGTGCTGGCTAGTCTTATGTCAACTTGACCCACAAACTACAGTTATCTGAAAGGAGAGTACCTTAATTAAGAAAATGTCTCCATAAGATCTGGCTCTAAAGCATTTTCTTAATTAATGATTGATGAAGGAAGGCTCAGACCATTGTGGGTGGGGCCATCCCAGGGCTGGTGGTCCTGGGTTCTATAAGAAAGCAAGCTGAGTGATCCAGGGGAAGCAAGTCAGTAAGCAACAACCTTCCATGGCTTCTGCATTAGCTTCTGCCTCCAAGATCCTGGTCTGTTTGAGTTGCTGTCCTGACTTCTTTCATTAATAAACAACAATATGGAAATGTAAGCTGAATAAACCCTTTCCTCCCTAACATTCTTTTTGGTCATGGTGTTTCATCACAGTAGAAACAAGAAAATAGAAAACTAAGACAGACACACCATCACTCAAGTAAAGAGACAGCCTACAGAACTGAGAAAAAAAATCTTTACCAGTTATGTGTTTTACCAACAAGAGATAAAAGAAGATGTTGCTCAGTGAAGGTAGGATTAAGAGTCTTTTATTTGCCAGTGATTGAAAGCATGCTCATTCCAGAAAGAGCTCTAGATCCCAGAGTGAACAGGATAGGGTGGGTTTATAAAGTCAAAAATCACAATTATATCATAACCAGAGGCAGGTCAGCGGGCAAAAGTTACAAAAGTTTCTGTTAACAAAGGTTTCAAAAGTTTTAGTTGATTAAATAATTTGTACTATGTTGTAAAACATGGATCTCACCCAAACCAAAAAGTCATATGGAAAGAATTAGAATGTTCTGCTCATCAGAATGTGGATAGCAGGGTCTGAGAAAGGGTTGAGTGAAACATAAGCTGGAGTTAGCTAAAGCTAGGATAAAATGGAGTCACCTTGGGCAGTTACCTACACATTTGACAAAAGGTTAGTGTCTAGAATGTACAAAGAACTAAACAAACAATCACCCCCATAAAACAACAAAACAAAACAAACCCTAAACACCAAGAAAACAACCCATTTAAAAATTGGGACATGGAATTAAGCAGATAGTTTTTAAAATGAAAAATACAAATGGCTCAGAAATATTTTTGTTTATTATTCAATAACCTTAAGTATCAAGGAATTGCAAATTAAAACTACTTTGAGATTTCATCTCAGCCAATGAGAATGGCTAAGTTCAACAAGAACAAAATGACAACAGATGCTGGCATAATCATGGGGGAAAGGAAACACTTATTCACTGATGGTGGGAGTACAAACTGATACAACTACTATGGAAATCAGTGTGGATGTTCTTCAGAACACTGAAAATAGATCTACCACATGATTCAACCATACTACTTTTGGGCATAACCGAAAGTATTTTATATCCTACTACAGAGTCACCTGATTGTCCATGTTTGTTGCTGCTCTATTCACAATAACCAGGAAATGGAATGTTTTCCAGCCTGGATGTCTTATATTTATGCAATAGAATGTTTTTCAGCTGATGATAAAAATGAAATTATGAAATTTACAGGTAAATGAATGGAGCAAGAAATATTCAGAGTGAGCCCAGATTCAGGCAAATACTGAATTTGTTCTCTCTCTTTTATATTAGGATGCTAACTTTGAATCTTGAGACACATGTGTTTAAGTGGAATACCTATATTAAGCCAGGAAACCAATATTGGCCTGATTGGATGATCTTTCAATAGAGGAGGGATAGGGTGTGAGTTATATAAAGGTGGAATGAGGAATGGAGCAAGAAATGTGTGTGGTATAGGATGGGACAGAAGGATAGAGGACTTAGTATGAGGAGAAATAATTAACAGTAAAACATTTAAAAAAGTCATATGGAAAGCTACTACGGTAGAAGTTTCCTAAACCATATGCATATACATATATTTCTATAAATAGTTTAAATGGAACTTCACTATAATGGGGTGACAATATTTCCCAGACACCATAAGCTATCACATGCAGATCCTATCATGAGGAAATGGATCCATAGCCCTCTCTCTGTATTCAAAGACAAAACATGTACATACATGTGGAGAAATCCATGTGGAATACTCAGAACCTGTAGTTCTTGCTTTGAAAGACATTAGGGGATCTAGGTATTCCATATTCATGCCACTTCCCTTTTACCACCATTAGCTTTCCATTCCTCCTTCCTTGTCACTGTGTATCACTTAACAACCTTTACTATATTATGGAAAACTTTAATGACTCCTTTTTACATCCCAGTTACAGATATAAAGTGAGGGAATGAAGTCTTCAAGATAGGATGTGATCTATCAAGGATCCTGTAGATAATTAGGATTATAATGTTGAACCAGTCTCCAATTAGCACTTTTGTTTGATTATTCAGTTTTATTTATATGACATTGCATTACTTATTAAAGATATTTTGACTATCTAAATGTGTGGAAATTGAAGGTTCTTTTATTGTTGTTGTTGTTCTCCTCCTCCTCCTTCTTCTTCAAAGTACATGATATTTGAGAGACTTTAATTATGTAACCCAGGCTGACCTTAAATTTATGATCCTCCTGTTTTAGTCTTTTTATTGTTGGGATTATAGTTATACACTGTCATGCTCTGATCAGAATTTTCCTTTTTGTAGGATAAAATTCTCTATATTACCAGTGAACCTTACATTGGTTCCCATGGATTATCTAAGAGGAGCTACCAGTATTGTTATGTTCTCATATGCTATATTGAATCATTATTTGTGATTGTTCATATGTCCTGTTTAAGAAGGTTCTGGCCTAAGTTTCCATTTAGCTGGATTTGGTTCATTTGGATACTGCAATAGGCCTGAATTTGTTGATCCTTTCTGTAAGTGTCTGTAAGCAATGGTTGTTGAAACACAAGGCCAGAAAATTTCAACACTTGGGAGAGTTCTTAATGTCATGTAGTTTGGCCTTTGTACTGTTATTTGAAAACCCTTCTAATGTCCTTACAAGTGCTCATCTTGTCTCTAATCTTATAAGTCTACTGACCGTTAGCTCCCTGACTCTTCAAGTCATTGCTTATGGCTTAGGACAGGTTTGGGAGATTTTTCTCTTTTGGCAGCTGTACTGTCTTTCTGGACCTTCTGCTCATAAAATGGGTATATGCGGCCAAGACTACTGGCTCTGGAGATTATTTTTCTTGATTATATTAGAGTCCTTTCATTTATTAATAATTAACAAAGAACAGGTAGTTTGTGCTTTCTGTGCTTCAGTGACCATACTTTTATAAACTAATGATGTAACAGCACCTACCTGAATCTTTTATTATGAGAACTAAACAAAATTATGCCATGGAGGTACTGAAGGTATATCTTATTGTAGAGGAAGCATTGAATAATAAATAATACTGCTGATATAACAAACTTTTAAAGCAAATGTCAGAAATATATGGTTTTTTTCTTTGTTCACACCCTCCACATGAGAATAGTGTCTCTACTTCAGATCGGATCTTCCAAGCCTCTCCTGTCCTCTGGCTTCTAGCCTTTCAGCTTTTATCCATCAATTTGGATAAGCTATTCCATATTAATTATCTTTTTGTTTCTCCTACATGTATTTTGCTAAGGTTAACTGGACATACAGAACTTATGTTCCATCTCATTTGGCCACTTATACAAGTACATGGTCTACCCAAAGGTCTGAACATGCTGATAATGTCAGGCTCTAAAGTTAATAGTAGTAGTATTGTGACTAATGAGCCTGGTGCACCTGTAAATGGATAGTGTGCTCTTTTTGGCTATTTGGTTTTTTACAAAGAAACATAATGTTACTGCCCAAGTACCTTAGCACTTAGCCTTCATTTGTGGTCAAGTGCAGTACATAGGAGTCTAAGAACAGATTAGATGTATCAGAGAACAGAGCTATAATATTAGACCTATAAATTCTTTCCATTAGTCCAACTCTTCTATGGTTTTTGCACAAAGGCTAGCAGGTAAAATACAGAAGATTGTGTGGGAAGAGATATGATTCAGCTCAAGTTGGGGTGAGGAAGGATCTTGAGTAGCTATTAGAGAATACCGTAACCTGTATAAAGAACACCAAAGAGTAAAAATACAAGAAGAGTGTTGCAAGAGAACACTTGACATGAAACAACCCATATATGAAATAGCTGTAGCATTCTGCAAGATAAGAGTGAGTAAGATCCTAGTGGACCTACCTATGTAAATCAATGGTATAGCCCAAAACGTCCTTCACTAGGTTATTATTATCCTCTAGGCTGTCACCATCTGGTTGTAGAATTATGAGGTAACATCTGAGAAAAACTTGTCTTGTATAGTTAGTAAAGTGTTTAAGGAAGTGCTTTTGTAATTGCTTTCTTACTTTCCTTAAATCTATCATACTTGAAAAGCTATCTTCCTCACCACTGGTTTGTAAGTAATTCCTTATACCCCTAGCAAGGGGAGAATTATAGCCCAGGCTAGGAATAATGATGTCCTATCTCATGACAAGGATTCTTAAGGTGAGAATTTAATGGTCCAAAGCCAGCGCTTTACCAAATCACCACCCTCAGTCGTGTTTTAAGAATTTTTTTTCTGAATCTCAGTAAAAAAACTGCCTGTTTTCTGGAATATGAGTAACTTGGGTCAGATTGATTTTCAGCATTGTTTTTTAATGTAGATTTCATCATAAAAGGTAGGACAGGATTTTCTTTGTATGTTCAAATTTGGTAGCTTAAATAGAAGTCTTTTATATTTATTCATATATGTATATTGTATCTTGATCATATCCATCTCACACACCCCATTCCCTCCCTCCAGCTCCTACCACACCCCTAACAACATAGCTTTTATTTCTCCTAAAATAGTGTCTTTTTTTATAACCTACTGAGTTCAGTTAATGATACCCAAATGTGCATGTATATGGAGTCTTCCAATGAGGCATGGCTGTCCCCACACCAAAGAAAAGTAACATTCCGGTTCTTAATAGTCATCAACTGCCATTAATGGGACATTGGGAGCCCCTCCCCCATCTATGCTGTAATTTTTAATTTTTTTGGTCTTGTGGAGGTCTTGCATATATAAGCATAGCTGCTAAAAGTTCATGTGTGTAACAGCTATACGGTATACACAGGCTAGTCTCTCACAGTATTCTTCCCATCCTTTGGCCCTTATATTCTTTCCAGCCCCTTTTCTGTGATGTCTCCTGAGCCTTGGAGATGTGGTGGTGTTAATGGTAATATAGATGTTCCATCTGTGGCTGAGCACTCATTATTCTCAGCAGTTTGAAGAGTTTGAGTCTCTTTATTAACCACATTACAATCATAAGCTTATGTAACAGGTTGAAAACAGCACAGATCTATGGCTATAAACATAAATATTATAAAGGAATTCTATAACATGATCACTTAGCAAACTATTAATAGGTTCTGCCCTACAGCCTATAGATTCCCTAGCTATGAGTTTTAACCATGTTTACAGTACCATGCCCAAATACAATCAAGAAAGTAGTTGGTTACCCCATAAACTGTCTTGCCACTATTGCCTGATTGGGTGCATCTTGCCTGGCAGATCATTATTGTAGCATGCAAGGTGAAGTACTGGTCAAGACAATTGGTCTCCTTTCTCCCCTAACAGCCTCTGTAGCACTTTCCATCGTTATGAAAGCTAGCTAGTAGGAAGAGAGTTTCTTGGTCAGTTGTTCCACAACTGAAGTGTATGGTGTTTTCAGCAATAGGATCTTAACCAACTGTTTATGATGGGCAACCAAAGGCAATGCAAATAGAATGTCTTATTTTGGGTACCTCTTGGGCTTCCCTGACCAATAATTCATAGGGAGGTAACCTGTGCTTGGCACTGAGATTTTTACTTAATAACTTACATCTTCTGAGAGCAGCATTATTTTCCCTTGTGGACAGATCTGCTCAAACTCATTTTCTTTTAAAATTATGCTTTAGTTAGCTTATACTAGTGGGGTTTCATAAAGCTTCTTCACACATCCCTGGTTTTTGTTAACCCACACTTACCCCTCATTTCTCTCACCCTCTGCCCCCAGCCCCATTTAAATCTTTAATTCCCAGTATTGCCGCACTATCTTTGAAATCACACATGTTCTACAATCTGCTTTTATTATGCTTTCTAGTTGGATTGCAAGATTATAGGTTTCCACAAAGATTTTTCATTTTGATTGACTCTGCCCTTGCCCTTTAGCTTCCTCATTTCTCCACTACCTGCTTAAAGCTTTCTACCCTCAATATTCCAGTGCCTCTACTTTCATCTCACCTAAAATCCACACTCCCTTCCTAATATGCATCCCTTCACCCAATGAAACATTGCTAGTTTCCTAACTGCCATATGTTCTAAGCTAAACACACAAAACACAAAATTTGAACCTAATACCCACATAGAACAGATAGCTGCACATTTGTCTTTAGGGGCCTACATGACCTTAGTACGTAATTTTTCCAATTTCATCCATTAAATTTTATGATTTAATTTTTCCTCACAAGTGAGTAATGTTCCACTTTTTATAGGTACCACATGTCCATTATACATTCATCAGTTGATGTAATCTATTTTTATTCCATTTCCTAGTTATTGTGAATAGAATAACAATGAACATGGATGTGCAAGCATCTCTATAGTAAGATATAAAGTTCTTTGGGTACATGCCCAGGACTGGCATAATTTGAGGTACATAGATGGCAAGCACATTCTATTTTATGGGCTGTCCTTTACTTATCCCATGGTGACCGTGAAGCAGAGAGAGGGAGGTGGAGACTGGGGACAGTTATAACCTTTATAAGCATGCTTTCAGTGACCTATTTCTTCTATGAGGCATTACTTCCTAAAATTTCCACCATTTCTCAAAATAGGTTTGCCAACTGGGAACTAAGAATTTAGCACACAAGCCTCTGAGAAACATTTCCTATTCAAACTCATGCCATGGTGGATAGTTTTAAAGCCAGTGTAAGAGAGCTTTTAGAAGAGACTTAAATTCTGTTTAGGATCTAGGAGGAGATGGGAGGGGAAACCATGATCAGAATATATTGTATAAATTTTCAATGAAGAAAAAAAAAAGCCAAGGAACAAAAAAGAATGATAGAAAAGAGTAGAAAAGGTCTTCTTGGTCAGAAAGTAAGATCCTCACATTAGAAGATACAACTAAGCGATTGTAAGAACAAGCAGGATGTGTTGGAAAGGCATGTTGATGTTATGGGTGTATTGTGGTACAGGAAAACTCAGTGGACAAGTCCTGGTTTAGTGTGTAGATGTTCAGTCATGAATGCAAGTAAAATTTATTTCCGTGGGTCTTTCCTCTTCTCTCCATCCCTGTCTCTTCCACTTGTAATGTACAAAATTTTTTATTGTTTTATTGGAGATTATTACTTCTCATTATGTGTATGTTAGAATGGAAAAACAATTTGTTAACAGCTTTATTATGATGGTTTTGTTTAATTAGTAATAATTGTTAATTGTCTTTCCCTTGAGGGACAAGGAGTCATTTCTGTGCCTGACTCTGTACACTGTGCTGATTGTTTTTGTGCCAGGCAAGAATGCTAAGTGTTTATATATTGATTGATTTTTGTTGCTGTGATAAAACACTGACCAAAACTAACTTGGACAGGAAAGGGTTTATTTCATGTTACAAATTACAGTCTATTGTCTAGGGAGACAGGGAAATAAAGGTACTTCTTAATTGTGTTAAAAGTTAGATATTCCATTACACAAATTGGAAAAGAAAAGCAAGAAGGAAAGGGCCAGGCATGGTGTGCATACTTTTAATCCCAGAACTCAGAAAACAGAAGTAGATAGATCTTTTTGAGTTTGAAACCAGTGTAGTCTACATAGTGAGCTAGGACTGCATTCTGATACCCTTGTTTCAAAGAAAATAAAAGACACACATTGATGTTTTGCTTAGAGATAGTGTATTTGCAGAGGATAGTGTGTTCTAGGTATCTATGTGGACATAAGTTTTGGTTATTTATTTGTATATGTAAAATGCATTTAAACAGTGATCTATGCTTGTTTTGGCCTGCAACAAGCAAGTGGAATATATTCTCGTGGTATCTTTAGGCATTCTGGGTAATAATCATGCTTCCTACCACCCTAGGAATGAAAGTGAGAAAGAATACTGAGTTTAGAAGTAAATTCTATTGCAGCTCTACCTCAAAGCCTTAGTTGTAGTGAAACTATTTGCAAATAATGTTGTGTCCTGCACGGCTTGGTCCTGGAAACCTGACTGGGACAACAAGGGAATGAAGAAAAGACAGAGCACATACAGAAATGCTGGAATCAGGTGGCCCATGCTTATTCTAGTGGAGTGGTACCAGATAGGCAACAACCCAGAAGCTCATCAAGTTTATTATATACAGCACAGTGAGAAAGGATTAGCTAGTCTCCATAGGAGGTCTCTCATAGGTCAGCTTTGGAGTCATCCTGGAGGAAGAAGCTGCAGTTGCTACTTTTTGCACTCACTGGTCAATCATTCATCAACACTTGTACTTGGACCAGAGGAAGGCTTTGTCATGCCTTATCTGGATTTTTATCTGGAGGAAGGCATTGGTCTTGGTCAGTAATAAACAGTCACTCAAGATTTCACCTATTCCTTACACATTCAAGGTTTCATCTGCCTCTGTAGGCCCCCAGTTCATGAGGAAGCTCTTAGCCTTCATATGACTGGTGAACTAGGGAGGGGGCTGATATGTAGGGACACCCCACTCCGGAGGAGGATAGGAGGGAGAGGGGGAGAGGGTGGGAGGGTGGGACCAGAAGGGGTAGAAAGAGGGCACTGTGATGGAGATGTAACTTGAAGTAATAAATAAACATTAAAAAAAGAATAGACAGTGCTGATGTATCTAAATTGCTTATCTCTCTTGAGTTAGGAATATCAAAAGTTGGAAAGTAAAGAGGATAACTGTGGACAACTGATTAAAGCTGTTAAAAATATTTACCAAGTTTCCTAGCTAATTATTCATGTCAGATTTTTGCCCCTCTTCCTGGTAAACCCACCTATATCTGGTAAACTCATCCATCTTTGCTTCCCCCTGTACATACATTTATTCCCTTCTTAGGATTGAACTGAAATGAGCCATATTTTTGATTCAAACTAAGTCATCTACAATTTAAACATTTCATTCTGCCTCCTTAAAGGAGGTTTTCTTCACCTTCACTTTGAATTTTGCCTTTCTCCACCCTTGAGGAGGTGGAGTCTTTTCTGGTCTAGGTAGTTTTACAGTCAAAGTTTGATTATTGTTTGCATATCATTTGGTGAAAATCAACATCAAAGTTCTGTTTTTGAGATACCTACTCATGTATGCAGCTATGGTTACCACAAATATAAGCACTTAAGTGGCATATTTTGACACTATGCTTTCTTTGGCACCTAAAATGTATACTTTTTTCCTTTCATTTTTTAAAAACCAAACTTTACATAAATATGTTTCAATAGGAACAATTTCTTTTTGCTATTATTTTTCTCTCTTCTGGGACCTTGTTGGAAAAGAAACCTCTTCAAAATGATGCAGTTATTTTTCATGCATTCCCTTTTGCAGATGGATCTCTAGAGACCTAGGAGACTAGAAACATGCTTAGGGCCAGCAAGACATCCTTAGAGTCAGTCCTGGCACTCTGTTTCAAAAGTTTCTGACTGAAGACTTTGTGAATACATAAAGTTACTCTTTTATCCTTATTTCTGTTTAGCTGGAAATTTCTCAAAGGTTAATAGCCCATTATTTTTGTTTTCTTTGCCTACTTCCACAGCTCTGGGTGAACCAGGAGGATGGGGTAGAGGAAGGGCCCAGTGATGTGCAGAATGGGCACCTGGACCCCAACTCAGACTGCCTTTGTCTGGGCCGGCCACTACAGAACCGGGACCAGATGCGGGCCAATGTCATCAATGAGATCATGAGCACGGAGCGTCATTACATCAAGCACCTCAAGGACATTTGCGAGGTAGCCATGGTGGTGCATGTGGGAGCATGTGTGGTGGGGTGTAGGGCACTTCTAGGAAGAGCTGACAGTCCCAAATTATCAGAAAAGGCAGCTGGAATGACCTTCCAGATTGGTTTCAGTGGGATGAAATTGCATCTTTTGGGTTTTCAATTTCCTTTTCTCTCTTGTTTTATTTGTCTTTGTCATTCATTCATTGATATTTACTTTCTGTCCTTCTACCTTCTACCTCTGCGTCTTCTTTGTTTCTGCCCTTTCCTTTCCTGAATTTGTGCTCTTAATCTTTTGGTTTCTGATCCAGTAAAGGCCTAACCTAGCTCATTCATTAAAGCAAATTAAACCAGAGATTAAGACTTGAATGTGTAGAAGAGTCTCTAGGATTATTTTTTTAATTAAAGATGCAAATTGTAAGGTATTCACTCTTGCCACCTAAGTTATGAACTATCAGTGGCTATGGTAAGACATGAGCATATTTAAGTTTCAACAACATTGCTCATGATCCTGATGTGCTGGTACTCCTCCCTCACTTGGAGAACATTTTGGTTAATTTGAATACATAAGTACTTGTAAAAGAAATCAACAGAAGATGAAGATTAGATCAACAAGCCTTATCTCCTTTAGTTTGTATCTCTATATTATCTAACTCCATGCTTTCTCTCTAGACTGTGGGAGCCTCCTTGCCCCCACATATTCTCTTTAGCTTAATGGAGGTTGGTTAACATTTTCAAATGATTTATTACTAAGTTGTAAGAGAAAAATCAATAGAAAATGGAGAAAAGAATGTTTTTAAAATGTTTTTAAAGTTATTATTTTATGTGTATGGGTGCTTTGCTTGCATGTATGTCTGTGCACCACGTGTGTTCTTGGTACCTGAGGAGGCATTGGATCTCCTGGAACCGGAGTTACAGATGATTGTGATTCACTATATAGGGGCTAGCAATCCAACTCAGGTCCTCTGGAAGAACAGCCAGTGCTCTTAACCAGTGAGCTGTTTCTCTAGCCCTGTTTTAAAAGGCATAAACACACACATACTCTAAACACCCAGCTTTCTTTTTAAGCTTGAGAAAACTCTTCATTGATTCATCCTGTTTCCAACCCTCTTAGGAGAAATCAGAGGCTAATTTCTTTTCTGGGGCCTACTTTGTGGTTGGGAGTGTACTTGTAATATTCTTTCCTTTTGTTTGTTTGTTTGTTTCTCTCTTTCTCTCTTTCTCTCCCTCCCTCCCTTCCTTTTTTTTGTATAGTAGATGATGTTTAATCTGTTTACTTCTATTAGGGTATGAAGTAGTAACAACATAACAAATTCCAGTGGTTTTCCATAACAGATCTTAGTTGTTATTTTTATTATAAGTCAATTTCATGCTATCTATATAACATTTGTTTTCTAGTTTCAATTGGACAAGCAGGTACTATCAATTGTATCATCCCTATGGAGAAATTATTCAATAGCATTAAAATTTCTGTTTAGGTGTCACACTCTCATGCCTACTCCCTACACTGACGGGGTGACAAGTCAAAGAGCCATACTGAACATCACTGGGAAGTTAACTTATAATCATCTAATAGGGAAAAATGGTACCATAGCAACTGGAGGAGATAATATGTTGTCACATCATATAATTCAGGTCAAAACAAATCCTGGCTATACTTTCTTTGGTAGCAATTTTAAACAAATCATAAAATTATAATATAATTTTGTCTTATATTTTGGACATTTTTAATCCTACCTATTTTATTAATTTTAAGCTTTACCACCCTTTTAAAATTTAATTAATTAAATTATTTTTTTGTGTTGAGGCTAGAGGACAGTTTTTTTCATTCCTCTATGTGGGTCCCATGGATCAAAGTCAAATTGTCAGCTGTGAGCAGAAGCTTTTACTTGCCATCTCATCTTGTTGGCCCAATATCTGATTTCAGGAGGGTGGGACTGGGAACAAGGGAGGGAGGGGGATGGGGATTGGAATGTAATTTAATTTTAAAAATTGAAAAACCCATAAAATTAATTAATTAGCTGCTAAAAGAAAACTAATTTAATCCTTAAGGAGTGCTAATAATGAATTAACTTTGTGTGGCTGAAATCAGGAATTGTAATATTTTCAAAGTCCTTGTTTCTCTAGAGCAGTGCTATCCAAAAGAACTTTCTGCAACAATGAAAATGTTTTGCCTCCTCCCTCCAGTAGACATACGATAGCCAGTCAAGCTTTTGAAACATGGCTGGTGTTATTGAGAAGGAAAACTTAAATTTTTTTATTTAAATAGAATTAATTTAAACTTAAATAAGGACACATACTATTTGAAATCACATTGGATAGTACACCTATGGAAAGATGATTATGGCTATTAAATTTCAACTCATATCATTTTCTTTTCTCAGTTAAATAGATTAAAAATTATCCTTTTCATGTCATGAAGTGGTTAGATAGGGTGGGAGGAACACAGTTTCTAGAAACATACTGTTCTGGCTGTTAGTCACAAATTAACCCTGGAGCCTTGAAGGTAACTCCACATCAAGCGCACACACACACTAAGCTTAAATTTGCTCATTTGTCTTTTGGGCTTCATTATGTACTTACTTCTTAAAGTTATTGAGGGAACCAAGTAAATGCACTCTTGTTGTTTACATTTGAATTCACTGAGGTTTGAACTTGGGCCCTTGTACATGTTCAGCAAGTCTACCACTGATCTGTATCCCCAGATCATAAATGTAATGCTATAATTAAATATGTTCCTGATAGTTTAGAAATTGTCATTTTATTTCTCCCTTCAAAATTGGTTTTTCTATTTGCTTGTCTATCCATAGCTCTTTTCTTCTCAAAGATTTATACCATAGCCAGCAATATGTGCATCACCAGAGACCGTGTTAGACATGTAAAATTTTTGGCTCGATCTCAGACTTACTGAATAAGATTGTGCATTTTAGTAATTCACCCATTTGATTTGCAAATATAAAACTTTGAGAAGTAGTACTTAAAAAATATATAACAGATATTATGGTATCTGTAATAAACTAAGTAGAATCTGTTTGACACTTGATAACTAGGGCAGGCTATCATGACCTAAGGTTTTGTTGTTGTTGTTTTGTTTGTTTGTTTTTTGTTTTTGTTTTTATTTTCTCAAAACCTTTCCAATGGCTCATTATTTTAAGTTAAAATGGAAACTGCTATTACTTACAAGGATATGTTGGGTCAACCCCCCTCACTATTTTGACTTCATTTCTTGCTCCTTTTCCTATGTTCTTACCAATCTACTCCTACTGGCTTCTTAATATTCATCTAGAATGCTAGACATGCTTTCAAACAGAGACCTTACACTCTCTTTTTCTTTCCTGCCTAGAGAAATCTTCCTGCAATTAGGTGCTTCAAATTTTTATTCAAATATTCTATTTAAAATTTTAAACTTGCATTGCTTCTTCTTTTTTCCTATTTTACTTTTCTCCATTTTACTTTTGATTATTGGACACATTGTGTATTCCTGTATTCATTTACTTATAGCTTATCTATCTTACTAGAATGTAAATTTCATAAGTGGAAGGGAATCTCATTTGTTAATTACTGATGTTGAATCCATAACCCAGTGTCAGAAACATAGTGGATTCTCAAAAGGTATTGCAAAATACAAAAATATATATAATTGCTCACATGTACATACCAGTTTGATTATCATATTGGGTGTCATTTAATCTTCAAAGATGGCAAACATTATTGTTACTTCCTGTATCAATAAATCATCCCTAATTAGAAAAAAAATGTTTTCTTAGTGTTTCCAGGTTCAAGCCCCGTGGAAATCCTTTAGTCTTAGAAGTATGCTGTATTTTCCCCAACTCTCAAACATCATGGCATCTAAACACAAGGCACAACAATGGATATGTTAATCTGTACAGAAGGAGGGGTGCTATGACTCTGCTTTGGGGATTTATCCATTGCAGCCAAACTAGTCAGAGCTTTTGATGAAGACATTAGAGACTATCTCTTTGTTCCACACCATAGCAATAGATATCAAAGAGAATTGGTGAAATCTGTGTTTAGCTGGTCCAGGGACAGTATTCTAGTTCTAGATTGTATTACCAATAAACCAAAGCTCTTAAGCACCAAAATATTTTCAGAAGGAATACCTGAGTTAGAATTAAGACTCCCAGACTCAAGTGTTATTTTGGTGACTGATAAGAAACCTCAGCAGTCTTTTTTTCACCCTTGACCGTATTCCTCACCTCTAAAGTAAGTGGGTTAGGGACCTTGCTCCTTAAATAATATGCGACTCTTAATCCCTCTGGTCTTGTACTATGAAGACATACTTTTATTGAAGAAATCTATGGTAGTGCGACAGCTCTTTTCTGCACTTTCTTCCTCTTCCTCCTTAACACTCAAGGAAGCACATCTTATTCAAATGTGAATGTGTTAATATGACAATCTACTGCACTCTCCACATATTTCTAAATCCAGCCAGAGGCATAAAAGCTCAGAATTTAGCCCAGGATCATTATTACTAATCATCTGTGACATTGCCATTTGTAACCATGGTACTAATTTTACAATAGAAGAAATTAAGGACTAAACAAACAGGGCCTAAGATGCTTCAAAATGATGTCTTTCCTGTCTCTGGGGAAAAATTAGCTCAGGCATAACATAATATGAAATCAGTTCCATTCTCAGATGCCTCCAGAAAACCTTGCCTATCTCTTCTTGGTCATTTGTGTTAGCCTCAGATGCATCACCATAAGGAAATTCTTCCCATACTCTAATAAGCATTATCATGCTATAGTTTAAAACTATTTCTATCTTTTATGGTTACACGTTGGTTTTAAGCTGCATTTTGATGGGTGCAACCTGTGCCTCTAACCTCATCACTCAGGATACTCAAATTTGAGGATCATGAATTTGAGGCTTGACTGGGTTACATAGTGAGACATAAATTAAAATCAAAACCAACAGCAGCAGCAACAAAAACCTTTGAACTTTCAAAAGTATTAGATTTTCTCTTTTTCATTATTATTTCTACCTAAGCACTCATCAAATGTCATTACATCTTGGTACATATAGATAATGATAACATGTTATATAGTGTAGTAAATTTTATATAGTATATTAGAACAGATGAGACAGCTAATTAGCCTAAAATGATTAGCACAGGATTATATGCTTGCCCTAATTCCTACCCCACCCAGACATCTTAGATTACCAATTAATCCCAAGAGAAGACTGGTTCTCTCTCAGCATTTGTTAATTGGTCTTTACCCGTGGATGGGGGGCCCTGTGAGATTTCCTCTAGCCATGTTGGCATATCAATGGGTATTGTCATTATTCAGGTCTTGTTTAGGCTACTATACTATTGCAATTTCATGAATGCAGTTTCCTTGTCCTATAATACAAGCTAGGATCTGGAAATAAGAGAGAATATGTGGACTTTGTCTTTCTGGATCTGGGTCAAGGTATTGCTAGTATAATATTGTCTAGCTCTATCCATCTATCTGAAATTTTCATAATTATATTTTCACGTATGTTTACAATGGAATAGAATACCATTGTGCGAATGCACCACATTTTCATTGTCTGTTCTTCGGTTGAAGAACATTTAGGTTGCTTCAATTTACTAGGTATTCTGAAAAGAACAGCAATGAATATAGCTGAGCAAGTATCTGTGAAGTAGAATGTCAGTCTTTTGGATATATGCCAAGGAATGGTATAGCTTAGCATATGGTAGATTTATTTTTAGCGTTTGAGGATCCTTCACACTGATTTTCAGAGTTGTTATACCGGTCTGCAATCTCACCAACAATGAATATGGGTTATTCTTTCCCTTCATCTTTGTAAGCATTTGTTGTCAGTTGTTTTCTTGACCTTAGCCATTCTGCTTGTGCTTGTATGAAATCTCAAAGAAGGGAGTTATTATTCAAAATATATGAAGAACTCAAAAATCAAAGTCAAGAAAACAAATGATCCAACTAAAGAATGATCTGAGCAGAGTTCTTAAAAGAATAAAAAACAACTAAGAGATATCTCAAAAATGTATTCATCTTTATTAATATGAGAAATGAAATTTAAAACTACTTTGAGACTTCATGGTACACATAGTATCTTTTACAAATGATGTTTTGTCATGTGAGACATCAGTCATTCATCACTCTAAACAATTCAACAATACTTTCTGGGTATCATTTTTATTTTTAAGACAGTATCTCTTGTAGCCTAGGGTGGTCTTGAACTTCTGATCTTTTTGCCTCCAACTCCCAAGTTCTGGGAATGCTCAGTGTACTTGGTTGTCAGAATGAAACCCAGGGCCTTATACATTGTAGGCAAGCACTCTACTGATATATAAAAGCTCAGCCTGTGGAATATCTCTTATGTGTTCCTCTCTGCTATTCCTCTGAAATGGTGTCTCAGAACTGAATGCTGCTCTCCAACTATTTCTTTTGCTTGTCTCAGTCTTTTTTATTGTTTTGCTAACTTAAGGTAGCATTTATGTTTTGAGTATACATTTGGTACATTTCATGACCAACTCATCTTAAATATACATACTTCCAAAAATGTGTTGACGAGAAGACACAAATATTGATTAGACCATTATTCACTAATATAAAATTTGATAGTCAATAGGCACCCAAAATAAAGGAAGCTAATTGTCTCTCTTGACCTCTCCCCCCACATTCTTTTTTTAATTATTAAGTTATTTATTTATTTATTTACTTAGTTGGTTGGTTAGTTATTTTAGATCCTGATCTTCTTCCCTTCCCTCCCACCATCACCCCTCCTCCCCAGAAAAGGGGAGGCCTTCCATGGATATCAACTAGCCTTGGCATATCAAGTTTGAGTAAGACTAGGCATATTTTCTTCTATTGAGGCATATTCTACTAGGCAGTGTTGGCATATCTTTTAACTATTTATTAATAACTCTAAACACCTTCCAATCAACCAACCCTAGGCACTTTAGAAAGGATACCAAGCCTGAGGCACAGTTCCTTGGGGGCAGCAGATCAGCAGTCCATACAAATCAGCCAATGCCAAAGGGAACACAGGAACAGTTGCACTCTATCTTCAGGAACACCATAATCAGCAGAAGCTACAGTGACCCCAGTCCTTTTTAAGTCTGTCGGTTTTTTCAAACCTCCTCTTGGTTGTAGTGCCATGTGTGTCCTCGGCCTGGGTGTTATAGCTTCTACCTGTCCAGCCCCACCAAATCTCCACAAGGCAGATGTTGCACCCTAGCCTCTTCTGCCTACCTGGACTTGCTTGGGGCAGGTGCTACTCTCCATGGCCTGCCTAGGTCTCCAGGCCTTGGCTTTTCATTTGGGCTCCACCCAGTGGAGGCCAGAAGTCTTGACAAAACATTGTAGAGCCTTTCAGAGTGAGAAGCAATGAGAAGCAGTGCCAAGCAAAAAAGCTCTCTTGAGTTTCCAGGCCTTCCTTTACATACACTCACTCTAATTATGCACCAACATGCTTTCTCATTGGCCAACTTTATGCCCTCCTCGTGAGGTTCACCTGCCCCAAGATCATGAGCTCACCTAGGTATTCCCCACAGGTGCAAGTCATCAGGCTGCTTTGTCTGCCGCTTTTATGAGTCTGTTCTTCAGTGGTAGACAAAGCTTTCCCTCAACCCTTACATATTCATTCAACACAACCGTGTTTCCAAAGAAATCCAAACCTCCACTACAAGGCAGCCCAGTTAGGGGAAAGGGTCCCAGAGGCAGGCAGTGTAGTCAGAAAGAGCCCTCGCTTCTGCTTTAAGAGTCTCACATGAAGACCCAGCTGCACAACTATTGCATATGTGCATAGGGCCTAGGTCCATCCTATGCATGACCTCTGATTGGCAGTTCAGTCTCCATGAGCCCCCATGGCCCCAGGTTAGTTGATGCTGTAGGTTTTCTTGTGGTGTCTTTGGCTCCACTGGCCACCTTCAATCCTTCCTCGCCTTCTTCAACAGGATTCCCCAAACTTCACTTAATATTTGCCTGTGGGTCTCTGCGTCTGTTTCCCTCAGTTGCTGGGTGAAGCCTCTCTGATGACGGTTATGCTAGGCTCCTGTCTGCAATATGGCAGAATATCATAAATAGTGTCGGGGTGGGCTCCCTCTCATAGCATGGGTCTCACTCAATCTGGGCCAGTCGTTGGTTGGCCCTTCCCTCAAATTCTGCTCCATCTTTTACCCATGCACATCTTGTAGGCAAGAAAACTTGTGAGTCTGAGGCTTTGTGTCCCAATCCCTCCATTGGAAGTCTTAACCTGGTTATAGGAGATGGCCAGTTCAGGCTCCATATCCTCCATTGCTAGTAGTCTTGGCTTGCGTCACTCTCACAAATTTCTGGAAGTTTCCATAGTCCTGGGTTTCAGGCTGTCCCAGAAATGCCTCCAATCAAGTTGTCTTTGCCAGTACTCTCTTCCTCCATCCTCTACCTCATGCCTCCTGGTCCCATCCTTATTCCCTGATTCCTGAATGTGTTAATGAGTCCCTGCATCTACATCTTTCTTGTGTCTTTTCTTGAGCTCTTTTACTTCCATTTATTTGTATTGTCCTGTCTGATGTTTTAATTTTTGTTTAGTTTTTAGTTTCATCTTGTAATTTATTTTATGTTTATCTCTTACATAATAAATCCCTGTTTGTTTTCTAATGAGAAACAGAAAGGGGGTGAATCTGGGTGGGAGGGAAGGTGAGGAGGAACTGGGAGGAGTAGAAGGAGGGAAACTATAATTAGGATATATAATATGAGGAAAAATCTGTTTTCAACAAAAGGAAATATTAAGGTGTATCCATGTATAAAATATTATATTGATACATAATTCACATTCTGTATTTAACATTATATCATAAACCTCTTCCATGATTCTTCAGTATATTTCAATCACTTTAATTACTGTATAATATCCCATTCAATTGAGTATGTATTTGTTCTCTACCATTAGCCTGAAGAAAGCATTCTACCATCCTATATTCTTCATAATATATAGTTAAATTTCAGCACATATAATAGAAAGAAAACAAATTCCTTCACAAATGATAATAAATACATTTGGACAATTGGCAAGCTTCACTGGCATTTCCTTTCATTCTCTTTTATAGTCATTACTTTCCATACTGGTTTTGAACTCTAGCATCCGTGCTGCATTTTGGATATTGTATGATGTTTGGATCATTTCTTAACCTGTCAAATGGGAAGAATAGACATAGCAATTAATTATTTTCTGAATTGACATCTTAGGGCATATTCTGTCTAGGCTGAATGCTTTTGTCATCATTGTGTTAGGGGTTTCTTATCAGGCAATGAATTTCATTTGTCAATTCTCCTTTTGTCATTGACATCATGCAAGAATTTGTCTGTATGTGTTTCAAATATGATGTCCAGTTGCTCTTGGGTTTGCCAGCTGAGATCATCTATACACTTTTCTGGCCTTAGACAGCAGAGAAATTCTTTTAAAAGAATGATTTGGAGCGAGCTGCAGTGGCAAATTGTGACAAATCAAGTCCTTGTGAATCTGAAGCGGGAGGGATTATGAATTCAAGGCCAGTTTGGGCTACATAGCCCTTTTCTCAAAATACTAAGAAAATAGTAATTTCATTTTCTCAATTCCTGTTACTTTATTGGTGCTTTTTGTGCTCTGACGTCAGTTACTAGATTCTTAGATTTTAGTAACTGTTACTTTAGCTAGATCCATTTACATCTTTGGCATTTTCTTTATCAACCAAAAAACACATTTTGGTACTAGAAATTGGGTCTCTTGCGTATTCTAGGCAAATGTTCTATCAGTGAACTATATCTCCACCATCTCCTAAAATTCCTATTGTTTTGTTTGTTTGTTTTTATAACATTGTTTCTTATTTGTTTGTTTTACGTCCCTAAAATTACTATTTTTTTCAAGACAGGGTTTCTTTGTCTATCCATGGCTGTCTTGGACTTGCTTTGTAGACCAGGCTGGCCTTGAACTCACAGAGATCCGCCTGCCTCTCCCTCCCAACCTAAAATTCTTAATACAATTACTGATGAGTATAATCTACACTCTGGGAAATGCCCCTTGGTCTTTTGGGTTATTTTTCAGAAACAAATGGTGGGAGAGCATAAGCAGTCTGGAGTCATTATTCTCTGTTCCTTCACTGGAGCATCATGTCCCCTTATGAAAACTGAAAATAAGAATCACCTGCCTACTTCATGGAACTGAAATGATTCTGGACATGCTGAGAAAGCAGTAAGAGGGACATTTTCATCCTGAGCTTTTCCTTTCTCTGCAGGGCTACCTGAAGCAGTGCCGAAAGAGAAGGGACATGTTCAGTGATGAGCAACTGAAAGTCATCTTTGGGAACATTGAAGACATCTACAGATTTCAGATGGGCTTTGTGAGAGACCTGGAGAAGCAGTACAACAATGACGATCCCCACCTCAGTGAGATAGGACCCTGCTTCCTAGAGCATGTAAGCATCTTTGTTCAGTTTTAAAGAAATATTAGGAAACAATAGAAAGGTGTGTGACCTTTCTGGTTCTGAGCTGTGATGTACTGGAATGGTTGATGAGTTCTTATTTGATTCTGATTTTTGACCCTCCATTGTTAACCAGGTTAGGAAGATTTATAACCTGCTTAGGATTATTTTTCTTTGCTATTATAATCTCTTCTCTCCCCAGTCTTTGAGAAGTTATCAAAAAGAGTTTTGTTTTTTTTTTAACTTTTCCTTCCCTGTTGGGTTCAACTTCGATGAGACCTAATATTTGGGGAGGAACTCAATACATTCACTGTATAATTGGAGAAATAAGGGAGGGCATAGTTTTCAAGAAAATAGTTCCTGAATGGTATTGATGGATCAGAACTAGAGTATGAGAAATGGCAAGTGTAACAAAATGAGCCTATAAGCTCAAAGTATGCAAACAAGTGAGAATTTGGGACTTGTGCCTGAGGTTCCTGGCTAACTTCAACTCTGCCCATTACCCTATTTGAACTTCAGTACCTTCATGTAGAATATGGGAAAATTTTACAGCAATAACTTTGTGGTTCTCTCTTTTATGTGTCTTTCATAAGCAATTATATCTAATTTTTGTTAAGTATTTTGAATTTATTTTATTTTATGTGCATAGATGTTTTACCTGCATGTATGTCTGTGCATCATGTGTGTGCCGTGTCCAAGGAGGCCAAAAGAGAACTTCTAATCTTGGAGTTACAGATGGTTGCGAGCCACCATGTGGGTGATAAGAATTGAATCTATGTCCTCTGGAAGAGCAACCTTTGCTATGAACTGCTAAGCCATTTTCCCAGCCATGTAATGTACAGTACCCTTTGCATAGCATGCACCAAAATTTTAGATTTTTAGAAGGAAAGCAAATATTTGGTATAAACCCCATTGTTTCTGCTGACTGGACACAGTGAGATATTATGACCATGGCATTATAGAGATACCTCTTGATATTCAAGTTCTACAATGTTTGTAAAGGGCAAACTTTTCAAGTAGACCCTTCTAAGTACAGCACTCTCGGACCTGATGTGATAATCCTTTCTGCATAGCCATTTCAGATTGTGCTTAAGATTTATAAATATTAAACATGTTCATGATCCAGTTGTTTTACTCCCAAAATTATAGCCAACAAATACTAGAATGATCATGCACAAAACTGTTGATAGCATTAAGTGTTGTGTGTGATGAAGTTAAGTCAGAATAAGAAAATATTATGGGGTAATTTTCTCTTAAAAATTACATAAG
Source organism: Lophiomys imhausi (assembly GCA_907164525.1). Taxonomy (NCBI): domain Eukaryota; kingdom Metazoa; phylum Chordata; class Mammalia; order Rodentia; family Muridae; genus Lophiomys; species Lophiomys imhausi. Next base: position 649,071 of record CAJQZJ010000553.1, read on the forward strand.
AGTGGAGTATATATATGTAATTTATAGCAACATATAGATATCTATCACATTTCGGAAAAGTAGAACACAGACCAATGTTCTCAACTAGAGGTTTCCCTTTATGTTGTCATGTATGTTATTAGCATTCTTTGTCTCTGTCCACTAGATGTCAAGTAGTTTTTTTCCTATGCACTAGTTATAACAACCTAAACATGTTTTCAGGCATTCCTATGTCTCCTGGAGGAGAAAAAGACTTGCTTGCTTTTATGCTTTATACTGTTAATGTGGTTAATTTGTATTGAACAGTTTTCATATGATAAATGAATGTTGTAAAACTGGGATAAATACTTGATAATGATTTACTATCCATTTAAAATAATTGTTTTGTCTTTAAAATCATTGTTTATTAGTTCTAGAATGTCACTTATCAGCTTTACTTGGTTATAATTTACATATGGGATTCCCCAACATTATATATTGCAGTGGACATTTTACTAATTGCATGTAGTTGTGTAACTACCATTATAATCAAGAAATGGAATATTTTATTTATATCACTGAACCAAAGATCTTATCCTTCTCTTATATTTTAACCCCAGTTCCTACAAACATTGATCTGCTTTTCTTTCTTTTTTTTCCTTTTTTAAATGTTTATTTATTACTTCAGGTTACATCTCCATCACAGTGCCCTGTTTCCACCCCTCCCAGCTCCTCCTTCCCACCCTCTACCCCCTAACCCTTCCATCCCACTCCTCTGGAGTGGAGTGTCCCTACATATCAGTCCCCCTCCCCTTGATCTGCTTTTCATTATCATACTACTGCTTTTTCTAGAAAGTCACATAAATGGAATCGAACAATAGGATCTTTTGTATTTGCCTTCTTTCACTTAGCATAATGCCTTGGATGCCATTCACGTATGATCATGTGTGATACATGTACAAGTAGTTGATCCTTTTTACTTTTTCGCCAATTCAGGGATACCTGAGTTACTTCCAGTTATAAATTATTATAAATAAAGCTCATGGGAATATTCCAGCATAATGTTTGATGAGAACATAAATTTTTATTGTGTCTTGAATAAATAACTAGGGTTAGAATAATTAAGTTGTATGTATTTTATGCATGGTAAACATTTCCTTAATTTTATAAAACTAAAACATTTCCAATGTGATGCTATTCTACATTTTCATTACTAATATTATAAGTGTTTCAGGTACCCTATATAATTATCAGCACGTTATATTTCAATTTAAAATGATCAGCCATTCCGTTAAGTAGAAAATGGTATATCGTTATGGTTTTAAAATGACTTTTTAATTAAGTTTTAGGTTAGCATACAAACCAATGAGTTTCATTATGGTATTTTCATATATAAGTGTCATTGCACTTTGTTCTAATTCACTACTCTCCTACTTTGTCATCCCCTGTGGCTCCTATAACCCTCTAACTGGTTTCTTTCCTTCTTTCACTTTGTCTACCCTTCTCCTTTCATGCCACATGTGTTCTATTGTCCTCTCTTTTTCCATTTCCCCTTAAGATATTTCTGATTCATCTTATGACCTAACTTCTAGTTTCATATCCCCCCAATGTGTGTGCGTTCGTGCTTGCGCACGTGTGTGTGTGTGTGTGTGTGTGTGTGTGTGTGTGTGTGTGTGTGTG
>CAJQZJ010000553.1:650718-732097 GCA_907164525.1 Lophiomys imhausi
GTGTGTGTGTGTGTGTGTGTGTGTGTGTGTGTGTGTGTGTGTGTGTGTGTATTACTACTAGAGTTTGAGAAGTGACCAGTGTAACAAAAAGAGCTATGGCCTTAAACTAGACAAGCTAGTGAGAATCTGGGACATTTGCCTGAGATTACTGGCTAACACCCACACTCACATATGTACACATACTTCCCCATATAAAATCAAGATTCCTTATATGATAGGACATTATGTTTCTGGCTTATTTCACTAAGCATAATGAGTTCCAGTTTTATCTATTTTCCTATAAATGTTCTGATTTCATTTTTATTACAGTTCCATAAAATTCTATGTTATATTTCTACCACATTTTAAAAATATTCATTTATTGATGAATATCTGTATGGATTCCATTTCCTGGATATTGTGAATAGTGCAGAAACAAACAATAATATGCATGTAACTCTATACTATGTAGCATGTTGACTCAGAGTCCTTCAGGTATATACTAGCAATAAACAACTATCAAATGACCCAGTAATCAGCAATGAATAACAGAACTACTTTCCCTACATCTTTGCTAGCATTTGTTGGTATTTGATTTCTTTTTGAAAAATGTTTTAATTTATTTTTGAAAATGTCAAACAATATATTTTGGTCTTATGTGTTTCCCTCCTCCAACTCCAAGATCCTACCACACAACTTTATGTTCTTTCTCTCTTTAAAAGAAAAAGATTTTAATTGATGTTGTCCAGTTACTCCTGAATATGGAACCTTGCCAGAAGTGTTGTAGATATTCCTAGAATCACTCCAGTAGAGAAAGCTGACTCTCCTCCCAACAGCTGGCAGTTGCACGCTTTTTTGTCTTCGGATTGCTTTTGTTGGCTATTCTTCATGTATTGTGTTTCCATAGCGATTTTATAATTGTGTCATTTTTGTGAGAATGATATTCTAAGTTTTATATGAACTATGAATTTTTATTTGACATGTTTTCCTTTTTATTTTTCCCAAGGGTCTTTTTTGTAAGTTCCTTTTTGGTTTCCTCTTTTACCAACTGGTTGTTCAATGGCATGTTCTTTAGTATCTTAGTCCATTTTATGTTTCTATAGCATAACATATAAAGAAAAGAAATCTATTTCTTGGAGGTATGAAAGCTAAGAAGTCCCAAAGCCTAGTCCTAGCACAAAGTACGACAGGAATCTTTTTTTTTTTTTAACATTTATTGATTCAAGTCACATCTTAATCATACCCCCTTCTTCCTCCCCTCCTGGTACTACCCTCCCACCCTCTACCCTCTCTCCTATCTATCCTCCTCCTCTGATGTGGGGGAACCCCACATATTAACTCCCCTTAGTTCATCAGTTACATGAGGGCTAAGAGTTTCCTCTTGCTCTGGGACCTGACATGGCAGCTCAGCTAGGGTAAAGTGTCCCTCCAACTGGCAACAGAGCCCATGATTGAGACAGAGCCCCTCCACTTGCTAAGGGATCTGTATGAAGACCAATTTATCTATCCTCTATATTTGTATAGAGGAGTCCTAGTCTAGTCTAAGCTTTTTTCTTCTTCTTTTGGTTAGCGTTTCAGTCTCTGTAAGCCTCTAGGGGCATAGGTTGGTTGGTTCTGTTGATCTGATCTTGTCCCCTCTGGGTCTCTCTATTCCTCCTCCTCCCTCTCTTATTATAGGACTCCCAGAGCTCCACCTAATGTTTTGACTTGTGTCTCAGCATCTGTTTTGATCTGCTGTTGGATGGAGTTTCTCCTAGGATAGTTATGCAATGGTGAAGGACATAGAAGCACATGAAAGACAGAAAAAATTGAGTCCAATTAATCTTTGGATTTAGAGGTCATAGCCAGTATAACCAACCCACTTTTGATATAATGGTATTTTTGGTGTAATGAGGTGAGATGGAAGCTCTTAAATATTGCATGTCTTTATTTTGAAGATTTATTTTATTTTAAAATTTATTATTTAAAAAGTAACAGTTAAGAATATTTAGAGTAAATAATTTTACAAAAGAAAAAAAAAAAAGTAACAGTTAAAAAAAATCACACACTATAATTCACCAGACCCAAAGACAATATAACTCAATAACTTTCTTAATACTGTTACAATGTCAATTAAATCTCAACATAAAATTTAGAGTATACATTCAAATCATAATATCCTTCCCTTGGCCTCCTAAGACTATTGTTTATGTACATATACATTTATTGCACTAGTAATTTCTAGATTTTAGCTAATTATAGCACCAACTCTAAAATTCAACAGCAAGAGTATCATTTAAATAAGTGGAATGAGTGTAAGGCTCAAAGGACCCTTTATTCTGAGGCAAATTAATTCCAAGTATTACAATGAGATGAAAATAAGTTATCTACTTTCAAAATTTATCATCTCATCATTTCCATCTGTCATGTATCTGCTAATAAATCTATTATTTTTATTTTCTTTTTTAAAACATGAAAAAATTCATTTTATACAACTGTTTTACATGGTACTGTATTACCTAAAAACATTTTCCTACAAGTATATGACATATGTTGGCCATATTCTCCCATATTCTCTATCCTCTTTCTCAACCCTCTCCCTTCCATTAGTTGCCTTTGTTTCCCTAGACATCTTCCCTTCTCCTTTATATCACACACACACACACACACACACACACACACACACACACACACATATGACTTTAGTAATCTCCATAAAATACAGGAACCAAAAATGAAGAAAAAAACCCACAATGCTTATCCTTCTGGAGTCTTTAATATGTTTCTTTCCTTTTGAATCAATTTTCCTTAAAATGAAAAATTTTATTCTTTATGACTTCAGACATTTTTATTATGTATATATGTGATAGATATATTCTTTTGTTTGTATTTTATTAATATAATACATTTATTATTTCTTAGAGAATTTCATGTAATATATCTTGATCATATTCATCCATACTCTTCTCCTAGTTTCTCCCGGATCCACTCCTTTTCCCCATGCATTCCCCACTTCTTATCTCTCCCTCCTTTCTTCCCTCCCTCTCTTTCTATATCTCTCTTTCTTTTTCTTTTTCTCCTTTTTTAAGAGACTATTTGGTGGCAGATATCCTGATTCTCTGGATCTTACAATCTTTCTACCTGCTTTTCCACACTGTTCCTTGAACTTTAAATGTGGGAGTTATGTTGTAAATACACTAACTGGGATTGGGTACATTTCTACTTACTTTTCTATTGCTGTGATAAAGCACCATGACAAAGGCAATTTATAAAAGAAAGTGTTTAATTTGGGCTTATAGTTTTGTAGGATTAGAGTGCATGATTGCAGAGTGAAGAAACAGATGATAGCTTACATCTTGACTTGCAAGTAGGAGGGAGACACACACACACACACACACACACAGAGAGAGAGAGAGAGAGAGAGAGAGAGAGAGAGAGAGAGAGAGAGAGAGAGAGAGAAGGGGGTGGATAGTGTGAATCTTTTGTAACCTCAAAGCCCACCCAGCATGACACACCTCCTCCAACAAGGCTATACCTCCTAATTCTTCCCAAACAGTTCCAACAACTAAAGATCAAGTGTACAAACATATGATCCTATGGGAGCTATTCATATTCACACTACCATAGCTTTCATGGTCAGCTGATCTCTGAATTTTTTTCTAGTTAGAGCTTTCTGTAATGATCTCAGTTTACTACAGAATGAAGTTTTTTTGATAAAAGATGAGAGCCATATTTATATGCAGATATAAGTGTAAGGCTTTAGTATGCTGTCAGGGATTATACTGATTTAAAAAATCGGCAGTAGTAGGTTGTTCCCTAGGTTTCATGACATAACCAGCAAATGTATTTTGCTAATTTTATAGTGCCAGGAATTAATTGAGCAGACTTCATGTTCAATTAGGTGACTATTGGTTACCTGCAAGATATAAATGTCACTATTGCACCTTTGGGGATATATTGCTATGCTGTTTATTGATGTGGTGTGTGGTATTACAGATGGATAGGATTATTGGTTTGCTATCCCACTGGCAGTTTGCATGGAATCCTTCCAAAACTAAGAGTAGTAGTCCTTAGTGATGAGGTTTCTATCTCAGATCCAGATCCATTCCTCTAGATCCTGTGTTCAAAGTTTGTGGTATTCTCTGAAACAGGGTTTTACATTTTTCTAAAAGGTACCAAGGACGATTACAACAGCCTATGTTGTTCTGGGAGTCTCTTTGACTCCCCCAACCAACAACTCAATAGGAGGTTTCCCATGCCTAACACTGGGGGTTTTGGTAGATAGTATATATTTTTGGGAAGGAAGTATTGTCACCCCAATTGGCAAAACTTAAATAAAATATGTGTATATGGGATATATATAGTATATATACACATACACACAAACATATATATATATATATATAAAACACATGCAATTTTGAGTAGCTATTAAATATTATAATGCCCTTTGGCTTTTTCAAATATCCTTAGTGTTATTTATCCGTCCTCTTTCCCTCTCCCTCTGTGAGAGTTACGTATCTCACCCTGAGCAAGATTTCCCTAGCCACTTTGCCCATTGCCCTCTTTATAGCAACTGTCTCCTATTATTCTCCTGTTTAGTGTTCCCTGATCCCTTCTCCCCTGCCATGGTCCCTTTTACTTTGATAATATCTGAATTTACTCCAGCTATACTCATATCTACATTTTTATTCATTCTTCTGATGGTTCTTAGGATGGTTCCATAATATAGATTGTGGCACTCTGCATAGATCGATATATTGACCTAACTGAGGTGGCAAAGTAAAGAAGAAAAGACAGTCACACAGATACATAGACATAGAAAAGCTGGCATCTGGTTGTCTGAGCTCTCTGATGAAGAGACCACAATACTACGAAGCTCAGTTTGTTTGTTATACATGATTGAACAGGGAGGTGGGGTTAGGGTTATTACATAGAGCTTAAAAGAAAGGCAAGATGTAAGTATACAGTTGAACAAAGAGGAAGGTTTAGCTAATCTCAGTAGGAGCAGTCTCTATAAGAAAGCGAAATGGATGGAACTAGAGAAGCTCATCCTGAGTGAGCTAACCCAGACTCAGAAGGATGCACATGGCATCTACTCACTTATAATCAGATTTTAGCCATATAGTACAGGATAACTATACTACAACCAATGCTCCAAAAGGAACATAAACATAGACTTTTTTCCCTGTCAGTGAGACATTTTGCCCTAGTGGTGCTGCCTTATATGCCCCCAGTGTATGAGGAGACTCTTGGCCCTCATATGACTGCTGAACTGGGGCAGGGGACTGATATGTAGGGTTACTCCACTCCGGAGGAGTGGGGTGGAAGGGATAGGGGGTAGAGGGTGGAAGGGCGGGACTGGGAGAGGTGGAAAGAGGACACTATGATGGAGATGTAACCTGGAGTAATAAATAAATAAATTTAAAAATAAATAAATAAAGCTATATTCAGGGGGCAAACATCCAGGGAGAGAAAGTTACACTGAACATTTTCTGCACACTGTCAGCATTCACACTTGGACCATGTGAGCCTCACTTGGGAAAGACTTTGCCACTCCCATGGTTATGAGACATTAGAGTTCTTGACATGGTCATGCCCATGTCAAACACTACATACATTCACTCAGGACTTCACTGATTCCCTACATTACATCACCCCCTTACTTGTACATTTGGGATTGATCTTCATGCTTAGTCCAGAAGCAGTTTGCTGCAATTCTTCACATGAGACTTTAAGGACAAAGAAAAAGACAGAACATAGCAGCTTTGGCCCAACAAAAACAGAGGGAATCTTTTTCCCACGTTAAAGAGATTTAAGCCTCAAATCACGTTAAGATTAATATGAGAAATCAATGTGATAAAAAGCATTTTGCCTTTCTAGGATGTGCTGACATAACTGGGCCACATCCATGCTATTATTATTGTGGGTACAAGCACACAGGAGGTGGATCCCAATTAATTCCCAATTACTCTGTCAAAAATCTCAAGGCTGTAACCCACCTTGAATAGTTGAACAGAGCCCATTGGGACTCCAGGTGGTTAGAGAAATAACCCCCTAATGGAAGAACTCATTAGTACAGGCCATGCCCTTTCCCCTGACTGGTTTTATCTGTGTGGATACATGAGAAATAATAGCTGTTGTATTATTTCCATCAGACTGTTCAAAAAGCTGGGTAGCATTTATTTTTGTTTATTTTTAATTTTTGAGTTATAATATAATTACCTCATTTGTTTATAATATGATTACCTCATTACCTCCTTTTCTTTCCTCCCTCCAAACCCTCCCATATACCTCTTTCTTTGCTCCCTTTCAAATCTATATTCTTTTTTATTAATTGTTGTTATATACATATATGTATGTTCATACATATATATATTCCTAAGTACATAAATACAACCTGCTAGTCTGTATATTACTTGTATGTATTCTTTCAAGACTGACTATTTGGTATTAGATAACCAATTGGTGTGCTCTTCCCTGGGGAAGACTATTTCTTCAACTCTTGGCATTCCTTAGTTTCCTGTAGTTCTTGTGTAGGGTTGAGGCTTCATGAGCTTTCCACATTAGCATGTTTACTGGTGTCATTCTTGTTCAGCTCATGTTTAGGCTGTCCTGTTAGTAAGACTTTATGGGTATAGCTTCTGATATTCCTAGGAGACAAAACCTCACAGCAAACTCCAGATCCTCTTTTACCGTTTTCTGCCCTTAGTTCTGCAATGATACCTGAGCCTTAGGTACATGTGTTGCACTGTAGATGCATGTGTTGAAAATTAACTCTACCACTCTACATTTTAGTTGCTTAGAGTTTTCTGTCATGGTTTCTATCTATTACAAAGATAAGTTTCCTTGAAATTTTCACTTAAATGATTTATGTATATTTATACACACATGTGTATGTATTATAGGTGACCAGTTATATAGCAGAGGATTAATATTCACAATATATAAAGAACTCAAAATAGAAAAAAATCAAACCAAAGCAAAATATGGCCCATTCTATGAATGGGCCTGGGACCTGAATAGAGAATTCTTGAAAGAAAGAAAGAGAGAGAGAAGGAAGGAAGGAAGGAAGGAAGGAAGGAAGGAAGGAAGGAAGGAAGGAAGGAAGGAAGGAAGGAAGGAAGGAAGGAAGGAGAAATATCTAAGAAATCTCTCAAAAGATGTTCATGGTCCTTAGAAATTAAGGAAATACACATCAAAACAGCTCTGAGATTTTATCTTACTACCCCAGTCAGAATGATCAACAAAACTACTGACAAATGCTGAAGGAAATGTGGGGAAAGGAGAACCCTCATGCATTGTTGAAGGGATTGAAAACTGGTCCAGCCACTTTGGTAATCAGCATTCCTTCATGGTTTCTGCCTCAGTTCTTGCCTCTGGGTTCCTCCCTTGAGTTCCAGCCCTTGCTTTCCTCAGTATTGGAGGAATGTTGTAAGATGAGTGTTCTAAGATGAAATAAATTCTTTTCTCCCCAAGTTGCTTTTGGTCATGCTGTTTATCACACCAATAGAAACTGTAACTAAGACAGTGTATATATATATTTAAAATTGTAATGTTCTCTTCTTAGATCACTATTAACATACAGTAATAGACAAATAGTAATCAAGCACCCTTTAAATGACAACCATTTTAGGAAATAAGGGAATTCTAAGAGTACTGGATGCTCCAAGATATTGATTACTGTGCCCATGAGTGGATAGAAAAAAATGACAGTGAGACTAGTGAATATTATTGAATTGATAGATCAGATGTGAAGAAGAGGAATGTAAAAAGAACCAGGTAATAGTAGGGACAAAGTAGATGAAACAGTTTGGGTTAAAGGTAGAATGAAAAGTTAGGCCTAAAGGAATGCAGTCATATGACTCAAAACATTCCCAGTTCTCAAGAACCAGAGACGTGGAAATCTCACAGACTATGCTACCCTGTATTTTGTGAGAGCCTATTGAAAGGAAGAACAAGGGAATAAGAACAGAAGGAAAAAGAAGAGGAGAATGGAATAAAAATGTGAGGGTGGGAGGGGGGAGAGGAAGAAGGAAGATTGGGAAAGAGAGAGGGAGAAATGGTGAAACGGTGATGGAGAAGGGAAGAGGGGGAATTAAGGAGAGGAAGAGGGAGGGGGGAGAACAGAGCTGGTCTGCTAAATTGTGATTAGGTACTTAATAAAGGAGGAGTAAATGTGAAGGAGATAAGACTGGATGGGAATATAGAATCTGAATAGTCTCTTCCCTGTTCCCTTCCTCCAGTCTCAACTCACACTGTTCCATTCTAGAGTTCCAGATTCCAGTCATACCTCTGGGTTCATTAAGGTCTCAAATCACATATGTTGGTCTTGTTAGTGGACATTCATTCCTTCATGGATTAGGTCACAATGGTGGTCACCTTTCTGAATGGTCTTTCAGTGGTCCATTTGACATTAGTGGCCTTCCTCTGAACAGTCCTTCCTGGTATCTGGTTCACAGTTTGGATTCTGTATCCATACTCTCCTGCAGATTCTGGTTTTGATCATTTTTCTACCTTGCTTAGGAGAGGCAAGAGGATCGTCAATTCAAGACCAAGTTAGGCTATATATTAAGACCCAATTGTTTTTTTTTATGTTTATTTATTACTTCAAGTTACATCTCCAACACAATGCCCTCTTTCCACCCCTCCCAGTTCCATCTTCCCACCCTCTCCTCTCTCTCCCACCCATCCCACTCCTCAGATTTGGAGTGTCCCTACATATCAGCCCTTCTCAGTTCAGCAAGACCCAATTGTTAATGTATTATATTTTCCAGTTGATTTGTTTCAAATACTCAGATTGCATCCCCAAAACACCAAGTACCACAGGCTATGAACATATTTGCTCACTTCTTCTGAACAATGTCTTCTAGTCCTAAAAACAAACAAAACAAAAAAACCTCTAACCAAGCCCAGGTAAAGGGAACAGATAACAAAATTTACTGCATATTAACTTTTTGCTCTCCAAATAAAATACAGCAGTGCCAATTTCAACTCCCCGGGTATGTCACTGAATGTCAGTATGGGATGAATCCAGTATTATGTACCATGATATATACAAAAAAACCTATTTGATGTTTCCATCTAATCCTCAAAGATGTTTTTTGCCTCAGTTCTACTTTCATCTCCTTCATGGCAGGTGCTATTTCCAGGCCTGTTCCAGGCTTCAAGACATGGAATTTGAGGAATCTTTTGATCTTTATCAAAGCTCCCTTCTGTGTAATGTTCTTCTTTTGTTTTTCTGCTTTTAGAATTCTTTTAGTTTTGTGTAATCTTTTGGCGAACTCTACTTTAGTTTTCTTATGCTAGAGATCACTAAGCTTCTTGAACTAAATTGTATTTTATCCATAGATATGGGCAGTTTTCAGCCATGATTTCTCTAAATGATTATCTTTTTCTTTATTTCTTCTCCTGGAACTTGAGTTTTGTAAATATTAGATTTCTTTATTATATCCTATAAACATTTTTTAAATTCGTTTTTCCCTTTTTTCTCCTCTGTGTAGTTTCAGGTGATCTGTTGTTGAATTCATTTATTCATTTTCTACTTGATACTGTCTTCCTTTTAGATTTGGTTTATTTTAGCTCAGTAAATGGTGTGTGGCTCCAAATACTTTATTTGCTTCTCTCTTATGTTTGGTTTTTGGATCCTTTGTCAACCAATTTATAGATTTACAATGGAGGTTAATTTATAGTTTATTGTGTTCCTTTGATGGTGTGTTTTACAATGATTTTTTTGAGATCTTTATAGTCTTGAGAAAAAAAAAAAGGGACTATGCCTTTTCAGAAACATTTCCTCCATCCAGAATTTGTGGACTTGCCTAGAAAAGGAAAAGTCTTCCTCTACTTGGAATACTGGAGAAAGGATGTAGGATGCATTTTGGCTGTAGATGCAGTGTCACAATGAACCATGTCTGGGATTATGCAGTGGTTCCACATCTGAGTGAAGAGGGCTACATTGTTAGTTCAGCATACTGTATTGATGGCAGCAAGAAGTGTGAAAGTTACATAGAGGCTTCAAGAACTGTTGGGGTCCTTACCTATAAAACGGTGTTTTATATCTACTCAACTAGATATCACTACTGGAGAGCAACACGTGGTTTACAGGAAAGGTCATTTTTAGACATGTGCATGGTGGCAGAGACAAATTGGGTTGTTGGTTTTTCTTTTCTCAAAGTCACAAGACCCTGGATGAGTGGCAATAAGTTGGGCCAGTGGGGGTTATGAGAGCTTAGATGGATATGGCAGTAAGTCTGGAACAGGGGCATGTCATGTTGCATTATCAAGGACCCATGCTTGGTGGTTACTCTGAGTCACTGAGATAGAGCATTCAAGGAAGAAGTAGCTAAAATAAGTATAGGAAATAAAGGTGGTAGCTTAGGAAACTATAAAATGTGAAGGATGGGTTGTTTGGCTGGGATATCACAAGTAGGAGCAGGTGAGACAGTACAGGCAACTGGAAGGGAGAAATCTTGTAAACCAAGGACCCGGGGCATGTTAAAGCTGCAGGAACAGGTCCTTGAGTTAGGACAACTGCAGCCGGAGTGGCCTAGCTCCAAGAGATTGCTCAGTTCTAAGAGAACAAGAAGAGATAGAGTGTATCATTTGCCCAAAGAATGCAGAGGCAAAAAAAAAAAAAAAAACCCATCGGATGCAAGCAAACAAACTAAAACCTCTGGAGCCTTCGTTGGTAAAGGCCAGAGTCAGGCGCCTCTAATGTTAACAGTTATCTCATCAGTGCAAGGTGCTAAGACTGGCAGGCTCTTCTGAAGAACTAATCACTGGGGTCTGTGAACTTGAACATTTAAGCATCTTTAGTGGTGAAATCTGTGCATGCTGTCTTGGGGCCATGAGGACCACTGAGGTCCAGATGAAGAAACTTGTTAGATAAGCAGTTCTCAACCTGTGGGTCGCAACTTCTTTGGAGGTCGAACAGGGTCACCTAAGACCATCAGAAAACACAGATATTTACATTACAATTCATGACTGTAGCGACATTGGTTATGAAGTAGCAATGAAAATAATTTTCTGCTTGGGGGTCACCACAACATGAGGAACTGCATTAAAGGTTACAGTATGCTGTTTTTATATAGATATACATTTATTTATATATGTAACAATAATAATAACAAATAGGCCATTAATTTAACTGGGAGGGGGCATGGGAGGTGTTGTACAGAAGAGACATAGGAGGACTTGGAGAAGGGGAAGGAAGGGAAGAAGTGATGTAATTATATTTTAATTAAAAATTGAATTTAAAATAATTGGGATGAATGTGGTGGCACATACTTTTAATTCTAGCATTTGAGAGACAGAAGCAGGCAGATCTTCGTGTACATGGCCAACAATAAGATCTTATATTCCACAACTGGGAGGTAAAGTATCTCAGAATAGCCTATAATGTTTGGGCAGTATATTGGATAACCCTGACAAACAACTCAAAAAGAGGACTTCTCATTCTTGCATTGAGGGTTTTGTTAGATGGTCTATGGAGGGAGCATTGCCAGCCAAGATGGAAGCTTCTCATCAAAACCATATATGTATAACTATTCATAGACTTACATGTATTATAGGTATTTTAGGTATAATAGTATGATGTCCTGTGACTTTTCCAGGCACCCTTATTGTTATTTTAGTCTTCTCATTCTTCTGTAATTATATACCTTCCCCTTCTCTAATTAAAGCACCTATTTTTCCACTTCAGATCACTTGTACCCTGCTATTCCAGTTTCTATTGCTCCTTCCTGGCTCCACAGTGTTCCGTTTTTACTTTCCTGTTTTCTGTAGTTATTCAAAGTTATGTACTCACATCTGAAGATCCAGTGTTCCATTTTTGACTTTCCCTATTTCTGTGGCTACTCAAACTTATGTGCTCACATCTGAAGATATAGTGCTAGGAACCACATCTGAAAGAGACCATCCAGTGTTTGTCTTCCTGTATCTGGGTTACCTTATTCAATATTATCTTTTCTAGTTCCATTCATTTACCTGCAATTTTTATGATTTCACTTTTCCTTACAGTTGAGTAATATACCATAGTGTGCTTGTATCACCTTTATGCTATCCATTCGTCAGTGAAGAACATTTAGGTTATTTCCATTTCATAGCTACCATGAATAAGGCACCAATGCGCATGACTGAGCAAATAACTGTGGGGTAGGACGTCAAGTCCTTTAGGCATAAGATAAGGAGTGGTATAGCTGAGTCATAAGGTAGACTTAATTTTAGCTTTTTGAGGAATCTCCACATAGATTTCCGGAGTGGCTGGACAAGTTTGAGATAGCATCACCAGTGAATGAGGGTTCCCTTTTCTCCACATCCCCTCTAGCATTTCTTCTTGGTTGTTTTGTTCATCTTTGCCCTTCTTACAGGGTAGATGAAATCTTAAGAGTTGCTTTGTTTCGTTTCCCTAATTGCTAGGGACAAAGTGCATTAAAAAAAAAAAAGTATTTCTTGTCCTTGTTTGTTTCTTCTTTTCAGAACTCTGTTCAGACTCTAGGCCCATTTTTTTGAATGGGTCGTTTTTCTTGTATCTTTGTTTGGTTTTTAGCTCCTTATATATTCTAGATATTAACCCTTTTATCAGAGATATAAACTGGCAAAGATTCTCTTCCATTCTGTGGGCTTCCTCTTCAGTCAGATTGCTTCTTTTCTTTTTTGTTTTGTTTTGTTTTGTTCTGTTTTAAGTTGATTGCTTCTTTAGCTGCACCGAAACTTTTAGTTTTATGAGGTCCCCTTATCAATTGTAGCCTTAATTCCCAGGCAAATGCAGTCCTATTCCTACACCTATACATCATTTAGGGTACTGATCTGTTTTCTTCTGCTGTTTCAATGCTTTGGGTTTCACATGTAAGTCTTTGATCTGTTTGGAGTTAATTTTTGTACAAGGTCCTACCTTCTTTTTCCTCTCTATTACCTCCCTGCTCCAAAAGCCCATGCACCTTAGCCTCACCTACCTCTATTTTTGCCCAATCCTAGCCTCAGCATTTATTCAACCAATCAGAGACAATGATTAACAAGCAAGGTAACATAGCTTCACTTGGTGTACTTAAGCAGGCCTCTGGGAGCAGGTTAATTAACATTTAGCATATATAACATCACTCCATCACATACCATGGGGATTTTCTTTTATGTTCTTGTCTATTTGATGTTCTGTGCATTTCTTAGATCTGTATGGGTATGAATTTCCTTGGTACAGGGAAGTTTTCTTCTATGGTCTTGTTGATGATCTGCTCTATTGTTCCTCCTCTTGTAGTTCTATAATTCATTGAGAGGTATCTGTAGGTGGAAAGCATGAGAAGTCCTGAATGAACACTTACAGATTAAGGATGTTTCAGTCATTGGTGGTCTGAATGGCCAAGGCACTGGATGTAGGACCAGACTAGACTGGGGCCTTGAGGAGGGTAGATGGAGGGGACATCAGGCAGATGAACCCATCTAGGCCCTAGAGAAGCTAATTCTTATATTTTTAAAGATTTATTTATTCATGTATTTTATGTATAGGATGTTCTGTCTTCATGTACACCAGAAGAGAAAATCAGATCCCATTACAGATGATTGTAGGCCACCATGTTGCTGCTGGAAATTGAACTCAGGACCTCTACAAGAGCAGCCAGTACTCTTAACTGTTAAACCATCTCTCTAGCCCCTAATTCTTACATTTTTAAAGATCTACAAAAAATGTTCTTTTGAGGAATGTCAATTTAGTTGTTTGTTTTATGTTTTAGACAAATTCTAGATGTTCTCAAGATCAGCAAGTGACTTGTGGTCTTGTCTTGATCACAGGCTCTTGTTACATGGGTTCCTTGCTTGTAATTATTCAGCTACTATTCTGATTCTTGACATTTGGTTTTAGCAACAGAAACCAGACATACTTGACAAAAGTTTGTTATGGAACAAAGATGGTTCCATGCCATTGGTTTGGCTATTTATTGAATGTCTTGACCATTGGTAGTTTCTTCTTTTAGTAGTCAGGTCAAATCTATCAGAAAATATTTCCATTTCTCTTTCAAATATTACATTTTAAAAATTTCTTGGAACTTTGTACATGAACACTGCATCTGCATAACTTTAACCTCTCTCTCCCCTGGCTCCCACTGCTCCCATGTTCCCCTTTTCTTTCCAAAATTTGTGATCACTTATAGTTATTACATAATAAATAAATAAATAAATAAATATATACATCAATGTTTACATATATGCACACTTATATTTGCGACCTACTGAGTTCATTGAGTGTGACTCATATGTACATATATATGTTCAGTTCTAACCCTTTGGAATTTGCATCCAATGCAGGAGCTCATCCTTAGAAGGAGAATAGACATTGACCATGTGACTTATCTAGGGGTAGGTTCATGTAGAATTGGCATGTTAACCAGTATTGTCATTATGTTGTTTTTGTTCAGGCAACCACCTTGAGATTTCATGAGAACATTTTCCTTGTCACATCTAGGGGACACTATCCAGCAGCAGGTGTCCTGGTCTTTGGCTCTTACAGATAATAATTTCCTCAGGAAAGTTTAATTATACTCTTTAGACTTTCATAGCTCCTCTCAGTGGCAGAATGTGTTAGTTTGCCAAAGAAGTAGAGTTTCTGGTTCATCTCTTCTAATGGTTACTAGAATTTTATTTGCCATATTCTCTTTCCTATTGTTAAGTTCAAACTCCCTTAACCATACAGAATCGTTTTCTATTCCTACTTACTCATTATTGCTAAATTAACTTTACAATAGCTTTGGATAACTATCTTTTCATATTTTTATCACTAAATGATGAATTGAATAAAAATGACATTGCCTTCATATTTTCACATATGAGCAAGATCTTTCCATTATTTTAAAATTCCTTTGGGGGTCTCTGAGCCTTTATTTTTCTCTTCTTTTCTCCACAGCAAGATGGATTCTGGATATACTCTGAATATTGTAACAACCACCTGGATGCTTGCATGGAACTCTCCAAGCTGATGAAGGACAGACGCTATCAACACTTTTTTGAGGCCTGCCGCCTCTTGCAGCAGATGATTGACATTGCTATCGATGGTTTTCTTTTGACTCCAGTACAGAAGATCTGCAAATACCCCTTACAGTTGGCTGAGCTCCTTAAGTATACTGCCCAAGACCACAGGTAAGGCATTTAAGGACACAGAAATAAATGTCTGTTAAATATTGTCACCCTTTGACAATATATGGCCTTTTCTGTTCCTGAGCTAAGGTTAGTTTATCTGTAAAGTAGGATATATTCCTGCATACTTCACAAGGCCCTTGTGAGTAAAGTGGGGATATACTCTAGAGAGTTGTTTATAAATTTGTAAGGTAGTATGCACACAAAATCACATACATGACTGTTACTATGTAACTTATATGCCGCCTTCATGAACTGCAGCTTACAGCATGGCTTTTAATACTAGTCTCAGGATCATGAGTAAAACCTGGCATTCTATTCTGTTTGAAAGACTCAGATATCCTGCTAATATCCTTCCCAACTAGTACTAATGCTACATTCTTTTAACAAAGCTTATATTTGTTTACTTAATTTTTCTACCCCTTTTTACCCCACCCACTGTACATTATACATTTATATAGACTTAGAATATAGTGGAGGGAAAACAGATTGAAACTCTCCTTGAAGCTTTTTATTTCTTTAATTTTTAAGTATTTTCTTTTCTTTTATTCCTCTTCCTCCTCCTTTTCCTACTTTTTCTTCATTGAGACTGGGCCAAACTATGTATTTTCTGCCTAGACTGCAAGTAGTTATGTAGATAGACCAAGCTGGCTAAATCAAATCTGCCTCCTGAATGCTAGGATTAAAGCATGTACCCTCATGCTCCACAGTTCTTAAATATTTTCAAGGGCACTAACCCAACCAGGGCTGTGAAGGCTCTCTCTTTGAGTGGAAATGACACATTTCATCTCTTACCAGTATGGTACATGCTGCCAATGGTGATTGCTTACAGTAAACCAACCTCACTTTTTCACATATCTTACCTCACAACTTAGAGACTCAGAATATTTCTAGCTTGTCTTTATTTGGTATGAAATTGCTGACTTTAGAGCTGTTGGTTCACCTATTAGTCCTCATTCTTATAATAAGCATTCCAAGAAAAGAGAACTCCCTCGATAAATTTCCCAGCTTTCATCCTGACACATTTTTAAATAAAATATAATTACATCACTTTTCTACTCCATCTCCTCCCACTTACCCTTCTCATGTCTTTTTCCCCTGCTCCCACACGGCCCCTCTAACAGTTGTTCTGCATATATGAATACAAGCTGCTGAGTCCATTTAGTGTTGCCTGAATATATGTTTCTAGGGCTGATCACTTGGTATTGCATAGCCAGTCCGGAAGCTTATCCCTTGATGATCAATTTCCAGTGATGAAAGCTCAATGGTCACAGATTATTTGGCAATTTCTATGTCAACTTCAAATATTTCCCTATCAGATTTCTACAACTTAACTGAAGGATACTTGGTCTCATGACTGTGGGTCAGAGACTGACAGGAGTAGGGATATGTCCAAGGAAGAAGAAGATAAAGACAGAAGAGAAAGCCATAAAAAGCACCATTTTTAGGTCTCAGGAAGCTATACTAAGATGTCCCAAGCAGCTTAAAGGCAAGTCTTAGATACTTAGTCTAACAGAAATGTCTGAAATGAGACAGCTAGACTGGTCTCTGAGGTAGAAGACTGGATACAAAGTGATAAACAGCAAATAAAATTCCATTTGCTTGTGAAAGCATGGCATAATTATCCCTCTCATAAGTTAAGAAGTAAGAAATATATAATGGGAGAGTTGGTTGATGTGTCTAAAACTAGAAAATCTTGGTTCCATCACTTCCAATAATGGGTAGACCTCATCTGAGAACCCAGAGACACTGACCAGAGTTCAGAATACATCATAGCTATTTTCTTCTTTTATTCATCTTTAAACCTAGTGGTCTAGATTACATATGATAGCATTGATTCTTTAACTACTTTAAGAAAGACAGCCAGCTAAAATTTCAACATTAACAATTGTAGGACAACAGCCATGATTGCTAATATTTGTGATTAGGAAGAGCATTTTCATATCACCACTGTCCAATTTGAATGCCATGTGTATGGCCTTGGAGGAATTGAGATCATAACTAATACAACTGAGGAACTAAATTTTTTAGCTTACTTAAGTTTAATTAAATGAGACTATGGTACCATACTGGGCATGATACTTCTATGATTACTTTCTAGAAAGTGGATTAAAATACTGATGCCCTCAAATCAATACAAGGAAAGACACAAGGGATAGGGAACTGGGTCTGAAGAACTGTAGTACTTATTTCTGTCATTATCCTGTCCTGTGTCGAAGTGGCTCAGTCTTGTCAGGAGAAACACTGGCTATGTTAGAGAGCTAACAGATCATGCATAGACAGGAACAAGCAAATGTGAAAGGATGTAATAGAGTAGGAAACAATGTGACATTTTACAGGTGAATCCAAGCAATGAACAGTTTAAGGACTGGTTAAGAAATAGGTCTCCTAGAAAGCGTGTTTTGAAGAGACTTAGAAAGTGTAATTCATTGATAATACACTCAATATGACTGGCTCATCCTAGTACTAGAAATTATCAATTAAGACTTAAAATTAGAATACTTCTATCTTTCTTGAGAAAGAATAAATTAGTTAAGAGAAAAGTCTGTTACTACAGTGGATCAAGTCCAATAGCATTTGAGGTCTGTAGTTCTAGAACATGTGTAAGGTACAAGCTGTAGAGTCAGGGATGGTACTTAGAAGGAGGTACCATCCACTGCATCTCTCCTGACAATTGGAACTCCCCTTCTTAGGCCTATACTTTTCTCATGACCCCTTTCTCCAACACATTAGCAACAGATAAAACAATCTTTTTGCATTCTTTCCTAACAGCTATTTTTTTCAATCAGTGCTGGAAAAAGGCTACAACCACAAGATATTTTAGCTTTACTGAGAAGGAGGTTTTAGTACTGAGCTGCAATGACCCTTATTACCATCTCAGATCATTCTGTCTATATCAAACGGCTGGGATCTCATCTTCAGTCTGCCTTTCATAATAGCTATTCAATTGAAAATCAGCTCAGACAAACAGACAAAATTAGGTTGAATGATTTGACTCTCAACACATGAGTTATTAAATGTTTCCAGAACCTGGGATACAGATTGTACTTCTCAGACCAAGAATTCTGTGGGAGGCATACTGTATTACATTTACCACCAGAGAAATCTCTGATTTGAAATAAAAATACAAATAGTACTTATGGCTTAAAAGTAAAATAATATGCATGGATGATTACATTTATTTGTTAAACCCCACAATAAATTCTGCCAAAATTCTCACCATTTATATTAAATAAAGTTATTTATTTATTCATTCACTCATTCATTTTACATCCTGATTGCAGCCCCCTCCCTCCTCACCACCCAGTCCCACCCTCCCACCCTCTTCCCCTTTTCCCCCCTTCCCTTATCTGAGGACAAGGGGAGCTCCCACCTGTATCACCTGGCTCATCAAGTCACATCAGGACTGAGAGCATCCTCTTCCACTATGGCCAGGCAAGGTGGCCCAACTAGGGTAAAATGATCCACAAACAAGCGACAGAGTCCATGTCAGAAAGTACCTCCCCCCTTCACTTGCTAAGGGATCTGCATGAGGACCAAGCTGCCTGTCAGCTACATATGTGTAGGGGACTGAGGCCAAGTCTATATATGCTTTTTGGTTGATTCTTTTGATTCTGTAGACCTCCAGGGGCCTAGGTTGGTTGACTCTGTTGATCTAAGACAAAATTATTTTCATTTTCTGTATGAGAAAATTGAATTAAGTGCTAGTGATACTTGCTAAAAATAACACTGCTAATTAGTAATAAAATTGGGTGTGAACTCATAGAGTCTGGCTTCAAATTCTGTGTTCTCACACATTATGCTACTCTTATCTCCTTATTGTACCAGAGAAAAAGTGGTAATATTATTCCATGGTGACCAAGGGCAGAGACTCCTTAGAAATACAGATAGAAGCGATGACTAGGGTACCTGGACTATGCCATTTATAATGCTCCTTTCTTGATCTTTGTGTGGTTTTATTGGATAAGACACAACTAGAGAGGTATAAAATTAAAGAGCTCTGTTTTCCCTGTGAAAGAAGTTTACAGGTAGAATATTTCTGGAGCTGGTATGGTTTCTGTATGAACATAAGTCACATAGTCATCCCTTCTAAAAATACGACTGGAAATGTAGTTATTCTCTAGGTGATGTGAATTACCATCTGATAATAAAAGCTCTTACTAAGGAAGAAGTATAGAATGGATTTAGGATTGGCACATTGCACATTGGTTCATCCACATTTCACTCATATCTTCACAGTGATTACAGATATGTTGCAGCTGCTTTGGCTGTCATGAGAAATGTGACTCAGCAGATCAATGAACGCAAGCGACGTCTGGAGAATATTGACAAGATCGCGCAATGGCAGGCTTCTGTCCTGGACTGGGAGGTAGGATCTTTATCAACAGGGGTGTTGGGAGGCCCCTCTTGCCTATTGATCAATTAAAAAATAATTGGAAGGATGTATATTAAACCCAAATAAAGCTTCCTGCCAAGGAAGGGGTATTTAAAGTATTCTCTGAAGTTTAGTGAAATCATTGTGACTTTATTTTATTTATTTCACTTCATTGTGTTTATTTATTTATTTTACTTTATTGTGACATATTAAGAAATACAGTGACCATGCCTTTGGGTGTTGTTAGGAAACAATTGAGTTGACTTAGTACCATCCAATGTTCTTTTTGTCCTGGGTTTAAGGTGATGAACTTCACAGGTAGATAAGAAGTAGTACATACTAATATTAATATACTCCAGGCACACAATATAAGCTTGGTACTTTTGTTTATAACTATGCAGAATAACGCATATACTTGTTTTGCTCTTGGCGAGATCATCTCATCTTAGCCTATCTACTAGACTAAGCAAGCATGCTTATTCTAGGCCATAACTATCATCCTAGCCAAGCTCTGTTTTCATCATCATTCTAAAAATAGTCTCTCATCTAGTCATCCCAGTATAGACACCCACAGTTTATTTGAACTCAGAAAGGAAATGACTGAAATTATCAAGCTTTCCTTCCCAAATGCCACAAACTAGGAGTAATAACATTTCTTACTCATCTCTCAAGCCCAAGTTGTGTGATCTGATAGTATGTATGTAGGCTGACATAACCAAGATGGAAAATGTCATCAGGAAGGAAGTGGCATTCTTAAACCTTGTGGTGATAGTATAGAGGTAGATACAAATACCTTGTTGTACCACCTTCAAGTCAATTACAATTTTCTGGGTTTAAATAACAGTATTTCTTTTAACATTTCAAATTCTTTAGTCTATCCCAAAAGGACCATTATTAGTCTTAACAAAGAGTTAGTCAATGCTCAGACAAACATGTTTTTTCTGCTACATCTATTCTTCCTAATGTGGATGATTTAAAACACTACAATTATTATCAGTTGACACCTTTATATTCTGTTTGATAGATAATGTCTTCTAAGGGTAGAATAGCAGTGATACATTGAGATATAAAAAAGAGTGTATATATATATGACACACACTCATATATATATGCATATTTGCATATATGTATACCCTCTTGCTTATAAGGAGAAGCCATCACTGACCCAGACTTCCTAGAAAGTAATGGACTTTCCTTTATTTCTGTGTTTTTTTCTTTGTTCATTTATTGTAACAGAGGTAGGGAGCTGAACCAAATAATTTTAAGCAAGCAAGCTATCAACAGAGATACCCTGAAACTGTTTGACAAGATCCTTTTTTTTGTCCCTTTTACAGGCTTCCTTGTAAGGAAAGATACCAAAAAACAACTGAAATACTATTCTCTTAAAGATGTTTTTCCTTGCCTGAAAGGAAACACCCCTTCTAATTTTTTAGGTGTGGTCTGAGTCTCCGGTCATTAGAGAGGTGAAAAATGTGAAACCCTTTGGCCTACTCAAGGAGCTTTATCTTTACTGAACTCCATAGCTTTGAGCTGTGGTTTAAGGAACCAACACCTAAGAAATCTTCCTGTTCTATCCCTTGCATGAGGAAGGGGCTCCTTGTGTGGACACATAAAATTAATTCTCATACTGTTTCTGGAGAGGGTCAGGGGTGAAAATGAAGGAAGATGAAGGAGAATGGAGATCTCAGACAGAGGCTGCCTTAGGCAAACCTTACAAATCAGCAAGCAAGCAATGCTTTCAGTTTGAGCCACTCCTCTACCTCTCAGATGTATGAACAAACAAGGGGGCTATTAAAAAAAACCAGAATAGCATAAAACAAACAAACAAAACAAAAAACAGAAAAACAAAACCACAACAAAAAACGCCCATGTGGTAATTTCAGCTTTATTCATCAAATTGAAAAACAGCAATCACAAGGGAAACCTTCAGAACCTTATCTCCCTTGAGGAGGGAAAGGTAGGGTAGGTGACATGCAGGCAATTGCTGTTGGGTTGGTAAATTAGACTAGAGAATAGGAAATCCTGCCTCACATCACTCTTTTCTCTCATCTTTTTCTTGTGAATATTCAGATTTCTTTACCTAACTCCAGTTACCATCTCAGTCACCTGCCATATCCTATGGAGACCACTCTACCCCTCATACCTCCTGAAAAATAAAGAGACAAGTTAAATTGTCGTGTATTCCTTGAAGTGATTATAACTTGGAACAGTTTAAAGTAGCAGAAGGGAGGAGAGCCTGTTTCCAAGGACTGTAGTTTCTGGAAATTTTCCATTTCTAAGTTCTCTGGTTCAGAGGTTTGGATGAGCTGTCATTTTACCCCCTTTCACATTAAATCATTTTAAACGATGAGAAATGGAACATATCCCCGATAGCTTCTCCAGCTGTTTTTTTTTTCTCCTGAGATTTTCACAAAGTGCCCATGTTTGTAGCTCATGTTTGGGAGCTACATGATGTGGTTATAATTTTCTCCTTGTGTTATCCCCCCTTTTCTTGCCTGCTTATATGATACAAGAGGTCCTTTTCTGATTTACCATTTGATAGTGTGATCCAAAGAAACTGGAAGAAACATTAAATACAGCAAAACAGTATGATAGATATGGAAATGGTATCCATTTAAAAGTGAAAGTGAATAAATAAAGTATACTTCTTGGTCCAGAAGATTAAATATAGGCCCAGATAGATTTGTCACTTCTCCACACTTATTGACTTAAGTTGATACAGGTACCAGTGAAGACTAAACTGGTTGAAAAGTATGACATTTCTTTTGCCCTTCTTTCAGGACTGTTCAAACTTTTTGACATTAAAATCTGACATTTTTTCATCAACAAACATATTGGGTCTCATTCATAGCTATCTTGGGATGCCTGCAGCTTATGGGTCACAGGTTAGATAATGCCTGCTACATATGTCATTTACGCTGCAGCTCCAACATCAATTATTCTGTAATCAGTATAAATGAAACTGAATAAAATAAGTTGTTAGAATTAATTAGAATGAAATGAAGCCTACTCCTTGAAACTTTGGCTTCAAAAACAAATATGAAAAGCTGGCAAGAAAGCTCTGGGTAGGGTTTAATGGTTTATTAACCACTAAAGTTTTTTTTTTTAATTAACCATTGAGTCATCCATTAGCAGATAATTTGGTGAATACTTACTTAGTTTTGTGTTCTAGAAATGTGTTAAGTGGTCAGACAAAGTTCCTATAGTTTATGTTTCAGTAGTGAAGAAAAACAACATATGAGCATGTTACCATCAGATATGGATAAGGAATATGAAGAAAAATAAAGTATTATAACAAGCTAAAGTAATGAAAGAATTACCAAAGGGAATAACATTTGAAAAAAGACCTAAAGTAGATGAAGGAGAAGATCATGTGGCATTTTTGTGGTAGAACATTTGCAGTAGAAATAAGAGCCATAACAAAGCCCCTGAAATATGAGAATGTATGTTATAAGAAAAAAAAAAGAGGTTAGTGTAGATAGGGGAAAAGCAGAAGATTGTCTAGGAGTAAAGGGAGGTCAGGTTATATATCTTCAAAGGACTTTGGTTTTCAGTTTGGATAGAAGGCACTGGAGGATTTTGACTAAATATGTGACATTAGACTTGCCTTTTGAACATCCTGTCTTTGCTTGGCTCTTGCCAGCCATTATAGAATCTGAGATGAATCAGACATGTCCTTGTTCATCTGGAGTAGGCAGATAGGAAAGTGAGAAGTTTGTGGTAAATGCTGAAATAATGCAGAAACCCACAGAGGCAGTGGGACAAGACAAAAGATCTGTGGTGCGGGTGAGGCATAGGAGACATGAATGAAAGCCCGAAAAAGTGACCGCCTCCTTTCCTTCGTGTAAACTTACCATTTACCTCACACAAACAAATTTGATGCTTTCATTCAGCCCTGTGGAGCGGATCCAATAGGAACTACTTAAACTGCTTCCTAGGGACACAGAGTGAGTTACTAACAGCAGTGCACACAGAGCACAGTTATTGTAACAGTCTCATCTCACTAATCTTCCATTGTAGCTAATTTTTCTGCTAGGCAAGGTACCATCATTCAAGTGCAGTCTTGTAGTTAGAGGTTCTACCACTTTAGATAAATTCCTTCCAGTTTCTCTGATTTATGATTTTGAGTAGAGGCACAGCTCATCCTTTATTATTTTAATAGGAAACAGGGACTATGTATTAGTACCTGGGTCACACAGTACTACCCAAGATGAAAATTACACATGGAAAGTTTGCAATATGATATGCGTATTACTAAGTATTCATATGTTTATTTAAGTATTCTTTACAACATCTAAATAAGGTTGTCATGTTATATTGTCAAAAAGAATGAAGAAACTGAGACACAATGAGGAGATGTTAGCTTTTCAAGGTTAATTAGCTTGGTGAGCCTAGGAATATATTTTTTTTTCTCAAATGTTTTAGTTGCTGTTACATGTGTTACATGCAGCAACTATCTAAAATAGAGTTAGTATGACCCTGGCTAAGAAAAGATCGAATATTCTTCTAGGTCTGATCATTCTTAGTTCATCAAATGGTAATTTTAAAAGTCACCCTGGAATCTGGGCATTTTGGCTCATACCTATAACCTCAATACTTGGAAGCTTCAAGAGGAGGACTGCAAGTTCAAGATCAGCTTAAGCCATATAGCAAGCCCCAGGCTTGTCTGGGCTACATAGTAAGACCCTACCTCAAAAAATAGTCATGTTTTTCATCAACTTGTGTTATTAATCAATTTCATTCATTATTTCACTTTATATATATTCAAAGTGGATTGTAGCACAGCTTCCTCTCTTGTCAGGAAAGAAATGTCTGTCCCAGCCCTATGCATCCAAAGACTCAGTGCTACTATGTCAACTCAAGAAAGACTGTTTACTTTTGTCTTGATACTCTTGTAGCTAAATTGGATCCTAGAGTCAAAACCGTATTTCTTGAGCTGCTTACAAGTTCAGTTATTAAAAAATAATCCACTGAGATCTCCTTTTCTTTACAATCCCTCAGACTAAAGGAAACGGTACAATTAAGAATATCATTTCCTGATGTCACTCTTCTTAGAATATTATTCTGCCAGAGCTATATGCCTCTGATTATTTCTGAAGAAATATAAGACTTCTGCATTTAATCTTACCTTGATCCTTGAGTATAAACTTAGCCTTCTACTATATAGGTATCAGAGCTGGCACTATACATATCATGGTTTTTTTTTTTTTAATGCCTCGTTTAACAGCCGGTAAAACAGACTGAGGGAGAAGAAGGTACTGGACATCTCAGCACTTTTGAGCCTAGAAGCAATATAATTTATTGTAAAGAGTAAAGGCACTTTCTGGAGATGATGGAGTGATTAGGATCAAGATGTGCATCTGTAGCTAATAAGCTTCACGATCCTGTCCTATCACTTGACCTCTTGATACTTTAAGATGTAAAATGGGAGCAAGATTATTTACCTGCTGGAACTTTTGTGAAGTTCAAAAGAGATAGAGTGAAAAGGACTTAGCCTGATATTTGACTCATATATGTCCCCTGGAATGATGAGTTCTCTTTCCTGCTCATTAGTCCATCTTCACATAGACTGGAGCATGTGTAATAAATGCTCTGATTTTACCATAAACTATTTTCTTCTTTATTTCATTTTTATATGGAAAACAGAAATTTTTCTACCACCCTTTCAGGCTTACCCTTAAAGTAAGTGAGAGAGTTGGTAGGAATTGAGCGACTGGAACAGAAAAGAGATTCATAAAAGATAACAAGAAGGAGAAAAGAGAATCCCTGCCTGCCTGCCTGACTTATGGGTTTCATTTAGGCTCAGAGTAAATAAGAATATGGGAGGAATGGAGGGAGGTAGAGAGAAAGACTGACTGACTAAGGGGTGTTCTTATTTAATCCCACAGTATATAATATGAGTCTTCTCATGTACAGAATTGTAAACCTTTGAAGGGAGCCCAGAAGTCTCTGTTTTCCTCTATCTCTACAACCTCTTTTTGGCTACCTCCCACCCAAATCTCTGCTCATCTTTTGGTATTTCTGAGTAAGGAATTGTACCAGCTCTACTACCTGGCTACCTCTCACCATCACGTGTCCTTCCTAGGGAGAGGACATCTTAGACAGGAGCTCGGAGCTGATCTACACTGGAGAGATGGCCTGGATCTATCAACCCTATGGCCGCAACCAGCAGAGAGTCTTCTTCCTGTTTGACCACCAGATGGTCCTCTGCAAGAAGGTAAACTTAACCTCTTCTTTTCTGAGAGAGGTGAGGACTTCTGGGAGCACAACAAACTCCTTTCCTATCATTATCCCCAGGTTCTTAAAGAAAAAGGCAAAAGCTGCTACAAGAAATTGCCAGCAGTTTCATCTCAGAAGCACTAGTATGGCATGAAGCTCATCAGCAGCAGGGAAAAGCTGACATTAACCCATTTTATCCTGCTATCATTTATATGTTGTCCCTCATAACTCTTGTGGTATCCCTTCTGAGCTCCTTGCACCCACAGGAGATAGCCAGCAAGTTTGTAGCAGTGTTGAATAATATTGTGGTATTTATATCCTACTTAGCAAAGAATACCTCCCCAGGGTACTTTTCCCCATTCCCACTTGGATGGGACCACCTGCATGCAAGGAACCAATAAGGGGGACTATTTGTTGTTCAAACAAGTACTCCGTACCTCTACACTGCAAGGTTTTCCTTCATAGCTCTATCTATTTCCTATTCAATGTGCATCACTAATATCAATTCCCCGAAAACTCTCAACCATGCTGATGCTGGATATCCTATCTCTGTACTCCTTTTGAAGAGATATCTTATACTTGTCACTGATCCTTGGATACCTCTGTGAATGTTGGTTTCTTGGCCACTTCTCTTTGGCAAAGAGGTACAGCATATGTTCCCTCACATAATCCCTCCTGTGGGTCCTAATGGGATACTGTTCCTCTTTTCATGATAGGAGGCTCAAACCAGTGTTATCAGTAAGACTTACCAGGGAAGAATTTTGAATCAGAGAAAGAAATAAAATGATGGAGAAATCAGAGTATTCAGAGTGACTTGCAAAATTTGTTCTCATTCTTAGCTTTTTCTCTGCTACCTAAGAACTTTGCTAGCTCCCTTACCCAGGAGTGAATACCCTGAAGATGGGTGCTAAGTTATGACATAAGAAGCTAAACACTAAGCACATATCTGTTTTATGTTCTTTGCTCTCTGTGCATGTGCGTGTGTGTGGTATGCCCTACATTAAATCTTTATGTGCTTGCCTTTCACAGTCAGTTGAGAAAGTAAATTGAGCTTAGATTCAAACTGCCTTGGTGTTTGTAGATAAGCTCTGAATGCCAGATCTGGAATCAATAACCTCTTAGTTAATTAGGAAAGTTATTTCAGTATGGATCTGATCCTGGAAGAGAAAATTTGTGAATCTGAGACTCAGCAAAACACCAGTGTCTCTTTTTTAGCTCCCCCAGCTCTTACCAAAACTTTCATGCAATCAGGAAGCAGAATTTCTGAAGGTTAGCAAGGGCAACAAGGAAGTTCTTAGCTTATCAATCATGAAACCAACAGGCATTTGTCCATTCTTCCCACTAATGTATGTTCATACTTAGAATAATTAGTCAGAGAGAGGGAGAGAGAGGCAAAAGGAAAGGGAGGAGAGATGGGGGGGCAGAAGGAGAGTGAGGAGTGAAAGAGAAGGGGAGAGGGAGGGAGAGGGAGAGACAGAGAGAAAGAGATGGAGGGAGAAATGGAGAGAGAGAGATTAGGAGTCTAGTTTATTTCAGGGTCCCACACTACCTGCTCTTAGTTCTTGTTTTTGACATCTGTCCCCAAAGGATGCAGTTGTTTGAAGTAAAATGTGAAACTAAGCTCTGAAAAGCAGTGGCTATAAGAGGCAGTACTAGGAGCCCAGATATAAGAGAGTGAAGCAGAGCATAGGGATAAAGGAAAAGAAAAAAGATGGAACAGTAAGCTCTATTTAGGAGTAAAGGGGCAGGAAAAAACAAACAAGATGGAATGATGTATCAACTCTAGGACAAGTAGTGAAAAAGACAATGATTAGGAAGACACCAGAAGT
Organism: Lophiomys imhausi; assembly: GCA_907164525.1. Taxonomy (NCBI): domain Eukaryota; kingdom Metazoa; phylum Chordata; class Mammalia; order Rodentia; family Muridae; genus Lophiomys; species Lophiomys imhausi. The sequence goes on from CAJQZJ010000553.1 coordinate 678,220, forward strand.
TCAGAGAGGGCTTCTAGGTTCAGAGCAGCCAAGTTAGGAGCATGAGAAAAGGAAGCAACAGAATGGCAAAGACAACAGAAACCTTGATAAAGACATAGCTTCTCTCAGATGAGAGTTTTGTGTTAGTGAGAAAGTCATAGGCTTTCTGTCCAAAACAGAGCCAGCCTAGAGTTCAAGGATGTTAACTCCACATGGCTTCCCAGAGTTGAAAACTACAGCCTTGTCGTTATGTAAAGGCCTTTAAAAGCATCCAATTTTTATTGAGTCCATGGTTGAGGATTTCTGTATTATCTACAATAAGTCTATTTACTAAATAGGAGATAAACTCAAAAAATAGTAATGGAGTACAAAGAAGGTGCGTGAAGGAACAAGATATTTTGTCTGCCAAATTTCTCTTACTGTTACTGCAAATAACTGACTCTTAGGAGCACAGGGAGTGGGATGGGGAGAGCCACAGCTTCCTCCAGTTGAAGACAGCCTTTGACAAAGGGAAAGATGGGGAAAGGCTAAGAGTAGACTAAAATGAATAAGGGTTTACCTCGCTGGCCTTATTCACCTCTGGAACACAATTTAAATGGATGTTCAAAAGCTCAGTTTTTTTTTTCCATAAAGAAAGAATGGTTCATAAAGAAAGAAGGTTCACTGCTGGCCCTGCTTCTCACTGGCTGCAGAAGGTGGGAGAACAGGGCATGCACCTCACCTTGGCAGTGTGGTAGAGCTTGTCCTGGTGACATGGATATGAGAGAGCAAGTCCAAGTGTGTCAGAGTGGCAGCTGGAGAGCTAGCCCTAGTGGCATGGGCACAGGAGAGCTGACCCCTTGGAGTGAGCACTAAAGAACCAGTCCTCCCTCTTGCCAACTGCCACAAACAGGAGAGATGACTCTGTCCCTCACCTGGGCAAAGTGGGTGAGCTGTCAGGCTGAGCAACACAGCCAACACCCGGGCTCAGATCCAGGAAGTTTTAGTTGGCCTACCCCAACATTTACCCTATCTGTGAACTACTGCAGTGTATGAAGGTGCAGGTCCTGCAGAACCAAAGCTGCAGGACCTCCATGACACAGGGAAACAACAGGATATCCGAGAGGAGTCCTGTTGAAGATCCAGTACTGATAAAATAGCAGAAGCCAGCGGCTTCAAACCAGACCAGTGACTCACTGCAATTAACTTTTGCAAGTAAAACTGTTTGGGCAAAAGGCTGTATGGGTGACACACTACAGCTTCCAAGTTGAGATTTTTTAAAATGTTATTTGTTTCTCTTTACCTGTTGTTTTTATTTTTACTTTTTGTTTTCTATTGGGGGGTTGCAGTGGTTGAGGACAGATATGGACAGACAATGAAATGAGTGAGATCCGAGTGCATAAAGTAGAATTCACAAAGAATGAACAAAAAAGTTTTAAAAGAGAAAAAGAAAGAAGGAATGGGCTAACTAATGAAATATTTGAATATCACTACATTAATCTTTCTGATAAGTTCATATTTAAAAAGGGCCTTTCACAAATGTGACATTTAACAGGAATAATATAATAATTTCATAAATCTCGAAGGTTAGTTTAAAAAGCTTCAAGACAATATATTAAAGATTTGTAAGTACCCAAGTATTATTAAAAATAAAAGAAAGAAATAAGTGATTGTCTGACAAGCCCTTACATGAGACAGGTTAATGATAACAGAGGAAGATAAATTCCTTTACCAAAGGATCTGAAGTTGCAATAAAGTATCTCACTGCTCTGAATTTTTATTTTGAGAGCATACTCCATGATAGTCATATCTGCCTTCATGGGACTCTGTAATCTAGTAAAATTTAAGTGTAACATAATAGAAAAATGTACACTTTTGTTCACTGAGATAAATCACACTCAGATGTCTCTGGTGGAATTATTTTAGGTAATCTTGGCAATATTGTGAATCCTATGAAATTGTGACAAAACTATAGCTGGAAAACACATCAGTTTTCAACACAGAAAACGAAGGCTGTTCTAGGTCTAAGATGTCTTTAAGTTGGTAGTGCAAGTTAGGATGGAAACTGAGTTAGGTATAGAACTTTAAACTCTTCGAGATAGATGGATAATAGAATAGTATTATTAGTTGCCAAATACATATGGACTCCACATTGAGATGTATGTTATGCCTTGTAATTTTCATAATTGCTGCCTAACTGTTTTTATTGTTTTGTATTGTATTTATTGTTACAAGAAAAATAGCCTTTTATTGGACTAAAAGGGGGAGCTGTTGGCGGGGGGGGGGGGGCATCTTTTGCATCATGCCTAGTTTTTTATGCAGCGCCAGGGATCAAACCAAGGGCTTCATGTATACCCTATCAATTGAACACATCTCCAGCCCCAAGAATCTAAATTTCTTTCTGTTGCCACTTTAGATTCTCTCACAATTTTCTTGTAGAGAGAGAAACATGGAGTGATAAAGTTAAATGATTCTGGTTTTAAATCCTGGTTTTAGCATGCTCATTATTTCAGTCAAGCAAGTAGCTATTTATTTCATACACCTCCATTATATCACCTATAATTCAGGAAGAATAATTAACAGGATTATTATGAAGGAAAATGAGATCAATCCATATAAAGTGGCAATTGAGGGACAGGACTGTTGTAGATGCACATTAAGCTTGTTTAACCCCTACTTTCAACAAAAGCCATGTTATTGTAAGTTGATGACGTTCCTATGATTAGATTAACAAACTGTGGACTGATTATCTGCTGGAGGTAATATAGGGGACATTTAAATATTCAATCTGCTCTTTAATATTCAAGTACTAATGTCCAGTTACTCTTGTGATTCCTTTAACTTGCAGCCGGTTAAACAAAACCTCACCTGTTTTGTACGCTGGGAGTTGGGATTGAATAAAGCACTCAGAAGAGCTTGAACAGCATGTACAACTTGCAGTTTGTCTTGCAAAGGGAAGGATAAAAGAGGCTACTTTTAAAATAGCAGTTACAATACTCATGAAAGGCACCAGCGGCTCCTTTAATTTATGTTCCTTTTCTTTGTCATTTGTAAGACCCTTTTGTTCTCTTTCTTTTTAATCCTATGTACTGACTGCCTCTGCTCCTCTATTAGTTTAGTTTTGTACATATTATGCTGTTTTCTCCATGATATCATTGTTTTGATGTTTTGGGAAGAATTCTCCATATTTCATCTTTTGTTCTCCCTTTTCACTGTTTACAGTGGAATAGAACAGACCTCTCTCTCCCATTATCCACCAATTTTCCTTCATGCCTATTATTGTCCCAAGAAACCTTTTTTCTGCATTCACTGTTCTCACTATGCTTGTTTCGACATGTTCTATTGTCCCCTATCATAACTGTACTGAATTTCTGTTGCTTTCACAATATTCTAAGGGATAAGAACTAAATTACATGTAATGATACTGGACAGAGGACTTTTGTTCAGGAAAGCATGCATTTAGACATCTTGTACTGAAAGGGCAGAATCATGATATGAGTCATTCATTTGAAAGAACACACATACAACAATAGTGATAAGAGGTAGGTATAAAGGAGTGGGGAGATGGCTTAGTGGTTAATAATACTTGCTGCTTTGTGGAGGACCTGGTGTTCAATTCCAAACACCCACGTGATGGCTCACAATTGCCCATAACTCTAGTTCCAGGGAATTCAATATTCTCTTTTAGCCACCACGTGCATGCACATTCACATATCTCAAATCCATACACTCAGACACACACATAATACACAAAATAAATAATTTCTTTTTAAGGAAAGAGACAGGGACACAATACAAATAAGATAAGGAGGTAGAAGCCAGAAAAGTGGATACTAGATTCTACTCATCTTTTATTAATCGGTCTAATGTTGACCCAATACTTTTTAAATCTATTTTTTTCTTTTATTTGTCTGTTTGGGTTTTTGTTTGTTTGTTTGTTTTTGTTTCCTGGATTTTTTTTTTTTTTGGTTTTGTATTTTCAAGATAGGGTTTCTTCTGTGTAACAACCCGACTGTCCTGGAGCTCAATATGTTGACCAGGCTGGCCTCAAACTTAAAGAGAGCCACCTGCCTCTGCCTCCTGAGTGTTGGGATTAAGGGTGTGCGCTACCACTGCCTAGCTTGTCTGTTATTATTTTTTTTTTTATCTATTTTCTTCACTCTCCAGCTGAACTAGTTAGTAATTGAATACATTTCAGAAAGGCTCCAGAGAGGAACCATGATAGCGAGTGGGAAGTAGTGGAGTATAGTGTTAAAACCATGTCTAATATAGCCAGACTAGAGGGTTAGCCATTACTTTTCTCCAATGAACTATCTGAATTTAAACAAGTTTTCATTGCTTATAATCATCCCACCTTTGGAAAAAAAAAAAAACAGGAATCTAATGGAAATCATGAACTTTAAATGAGACTTTACAGATGTAATTGTTGGCACGCTGCATTTGCTAAATGTTATGAATTGATGCAGTAACAGAGTACTGTCATGTTGCTAATTGTTCACTTACATATCTTTATTCTAAAGCAATAGATAATGTATTTCTTAACAAAAGTTACAGATTTTAGATCCACATGTTCTACATACAAAGCCTAGCTTCACCATTTAATCCTCACTAAGTTCAATAGGGGCTCTATGTCTGTAGTTCCTCATTAAATGTAGCTACCTACCTTGTAATACTTTCATCAGCAATATTTAAGTTGACAAATGCAAAGTTGTTGGGATAGCAGGTGGCATATGGCATATGTCATTTAAGTGCTCTCTGCTGCTGTTGTCATTGTTATTTTTATCTTGACTTTTAAACATATACTATGTGTGTTGGAATATAATAGTGACTAAAACAAGCCTGCAATTGTTCATGTGCATTCCCTAGAACCGGGATAGAAAACTGAGGTGTTCTAGGCTGCAGAAGAGTAGCCAGGGCCCCTTCTAAAGTATTAGAGACAACCTTACTGGTAAATGAATAAGGCAGGCTATAATCCTGAACAGCTTTGTAGCATCTGTCATTTCTAAAAAATGTCTTGTGAAGCCTTGCTAAATCCTAGGATTACCTAGTGGGATCAAGTTGAAATATCTGTGAGCTGTTTGAGTTATGTAATGTCAGGGATTAGAGAAGTTCCTTGCTGGAGTCACAGGCTATGGTTAGGAGCTTGGCGTCTACAGGCTGTTAAAACAATCCTGGAGAAGTAGTAAACTCTTTATGTCCTCTGACTTGAACAAACAAAAAAGATAGTGGAGAAAGGCTGGCATCCTATTAGAAACAGTAAACTCTACTGGACACGCAAGTTGTGATCCAAATATTATGTGTTTGGGGCTATGCCCTTGTGAAGACACTCAGACCGTATTGGAAGTCTGATAACCAACAGTACCACAAGAACCCAGGACTCAGAAAGGATTTGTTGTCTTCCTGTGTTCAGAAGACCTTAGAAACTTTCTATGGACAATCCCTGAGTGAGGCAAGTACAAAGAAGACAGAGTACTGAGCACAAACTAAATGAGCAAACAAAACTAAAAGCTGTTATTGGCATGATAGTTGAGTGCTAGGTGAGTAGCATTTAAAAGCCTTCATAGTTAGTGTTAGATTTTAGAAAGGGAAGGCATGATGGCTAGAATGTTTAATCAGAGCAGGATTCTTTGGGGAAGAGTATGTGACTTTGACTCTGCAGGTTAAAAGGATTAAAATAAGAGAACTGGTTGGGGAGAAAAGGATACATTAGCCCAAGTAGATTTGTGGTTTGTATGGGTGGGTTAGCAACTATTGTTCCTACCCCAAATGCGTGTTCAATTTCTACAGTCAGTGGTCATATAGGAATTTTGCTTTTCTTTGACCCATAATACTTAACTCTTCATATTCGGCTTGCTTGGGCAGTTTAAGCTGAAGGAGGCAGTAGAATTTTGAGGTTTATCAAATTTTGAGGTTTATCAAAAGGATTTTAAAGGAGCATAAAATCTGAAGGCTGCATTTACTGGACAAAGCTGACCTCATAACATGGAAATTTTGTGTTTAAGTTGTAGCTTTGCAGCTATTTAACATGATACCGTTAACTTCTCTAATTTTGCAGTTGCAGTAATTGAGACTGAAAGAAGCTACGTAGCTTATCCAAGCCATACAGTTAATGTGTTAAACATCTAGAACTCAAACTTAAATATATGCTCTTTACTCATATTCTTTTGACTGTCCTGTGTTGTTCATGGTCTTTGCTAACCATTCTGATTTGACTTCCTCCTGAGCTTGTAGATCATTCTTAACCGTTTCTATCATATGCTTATACTTAGCTTATAACTAATCTGATGCCTGAACACTCATATTGAGCCCTCTATTAGCCAAAAGAGAAAAATTTAATAACACAAATATTTTAACAGCACATCACTCTAATCCCTGTTCTTTTGCTCAAAAAGAATATTCCCTTGTTCTTTGTCATATATAAATATCTAAATAAACAATAGGATATTCAGATTGATGCTGGCAGTAAATTCTCAAGATCATACACATATTTCCAATTTTAGGAAATTACCAAAGGCATTTAAGACTGAAAGTGATCATGAGGCACTAGTTTGGTAGAGGGGAGAAGGAATTTTTAGACTAAGGTTAGGAGGAACCAGGAAATTGAGATTGGTAATATTTTAGGTTGGTAGGTTAGCCACTCTTGAAGTGTGCTGTCCAGATCTGCCTTTCCAGGTCTGTGTATGTCATATTATCAACTGTAAGGAGAATTCAAACCTTAAATCCATACATTTTCCCATATTGTCCTCCTTTTGTCTAATTAGATAAGCCTGACAATGCTCAGTTTTTGAGCACGTATCACACAAAATGTTCCTGAAATTTTGAAATCAATTAATTGGATCCCTCCATTCTTTGGGCCAGCACTGAGCTTGTACACTTTGGACATGGTCAAAATAAATAGGTCTAAAAAAGTATCAGCCTTTTCTGTTCAGTTGATCTCTTCTTCTCCTGTGAGCTTGCTGTTACAAGTATCCAAGAAATCTGTTTGAGCTTCCTAGCAAGTGTACCCAATGGATTAGAACCCATATGTATTTTCAGTTTATTTGTATGCATAATGACAGTACTAAAAAGAACTATGTAGTGGTTATTGGTTGACAAACAATTAAACAACACCTGTATTTCCATGCCTGAGGATTTGAGATCGACAGAAATATGTTGAAAATCATTCAAAACCAAGTTTGCAATACCTAGAATATATTTCTTCCCATGTGGCATTCCTCATGTCTAATCAGAATGCAGTTATTACCCCCAAACTGTCATACCACCACTGTAGCAAATGGACACATTTTGCCTAATAGATCAGTATATTAGTATGCAGGGTCAAGAGTTAGGTAAGACCATTAATTGATTTACTATTATTCTGTTTAGATTTTTTTCAAATGATACAGGCTAGAACCATCTGAGAAGAGGAAACTTCAGTGGCTAATGCAATGGGCAAACCACAGTGGTCAGTCAATGCAATCCCTGGGCAAGTGGACCTGGGTTGTACAAGAAAAGTAGGTGAACAAGCCATGAGGAGCAAACCAGTAATCAGCATTCCTTTATGGTCTCTGCTTCAGTTTCTACCTTTAAGTTCCTGCCTTGAGCTCCTGCCCTGGCTTATCTTGATGATGGACTGTAGCTTAAAAGCCAAATAAGACTTCCTCCCCAATCTGCTTTTGGTTATGGTGTTCATCACAGCAATGGAAAGCAAAGGAGGACATGTTCCTTTCTGTTTCTGACTCACTCCTTCCATTTTTCTCATCTGCTCTTGAATTTGCTATATATCATTGTCTTACCTTTTCTTGTAACTTTGTTATTTGTAAATGCCTCTAGAAATATATGACATTGTTTTCTATGCTGATTGTGAAAAATACAAATCAGATTAAAATATATAGAAAGGAAATGAAATCAATGATGAATATGAGATTGAAGATGAGAGTATTTGGGGGTAATAGCTTTGGATAGGGTAGCAGATTCACCAATACTTAATGTATAATTTAAAATACAAGTGAGTAAGTAGAGGAAATAAGAGTGCTATGCATGAACTTAGGATAAGCGTCTCATTAGCTATAATTAGGATTGATCTAGTTTTGTATACATGCATCAGACAACAAAAGATAGAGAACACTGTATTTATACATATGTACAGTTTTGCTTTACTAATATACAATTGTGATTTATTTGTATTGATATATGTACCTTCTTTACTCTCTTTTATACACACTTTTCCTGTCAGACTAACTCTTGTCCAAAAATCCTAAGTATTAAAGCATTAGATCCATTACAGTTAATTCTTCCTGCCCAAAAGTATATGGCCATCAAGTAACTCTTACCATGAACTTTCATCTAAAGATTTATTCTCAGTATCCTGCTTCAGTTTTTTCAGAACATTCCAGAAAGCTCATTTTATGTTTCTGGTAATCATACCAAGTTCTTGGAAGATGAAAAAAAAATCTCTTGCTGGTAGTACTTTTGTTGCATACTGCTTTCTACTGCTTATACGCAGTTTGAATTCCAGTGATTGATTTTAGGGTTTGAAAGAGTCTTTGGATGTGGGAAATCTCTTAGAGCATCTACTTAACCAACTTGTCAATGTCCAACTGCTCATCGCAGTGCAAGTATTGGGACCATAAAATCTTCTTCTCTACTCCAGAACAATGAAAATGTTTGTGTCCTGTTGTGACCATGTGCCATCTCTCCTGGAATCCACTCTGCCTATGCTTCTGACAAAATAACTTCTTTCTTCCCACCTAGGACCTAATCCGGAGGGACATCTTATACTACAAAGGGCGCATTGACATGGATAAGTATGAGGTAATTGACATTGAAGATGGCAGAGATGATGACTTTAATGTCAGTATGAAAAATGCTTTCAAGCTTCATAACAAGGAAACAGAAGAAGTGCATCTGTTCTTTGCCAAGAAACTGGAGGAGAAAATACGTTGGCTTAGAGCTTTCAGAGAAGAGAGGAAAATGGTACAGGAAGATGAAAAGATTGGTAAGTGACCTGAAAGCAGAAGGAAAAATATAGTTGTGAAGAACCTTCTAGAGAAGGTTACAATTGATTTCATATTTCTAGAGTCAAGGAAAGAGTTTTGTTGCAAAATGACCTAAGTCACTCTGGTGATTCCTTATTATAGGTGTTTGTTTCTAATTACCAATATGTATGAGTCATAGCTTCTTCATGCTTAACACCTATTACCAGATAGGAATGTTGTACCAAGAGCCAATTCCAAATTTGATTTTCCCACTGCCTCCATACACATATGTATTAGCAATCAAACACAAAAGAGTCATACATCCTATTCTGTGGTCTCCACAAACACACAGGTCTTTCTGTTTCTGGGTATATGAGGATATGTTTTATGAAATGATTTATCAATGCAGATTTGGTAGAATTATAATGATGAGATAGATAGGTTTATTTGTTTGTGTTGCTGGAAATAAAAACTAGGGCCTTGGTCATGCTAGCCAAATACTCTATTAATAAGTTACATCCCCAACCTTTAGCTCACTCCAAAGGTAGAAAGCAGCAACATAATTCTGATGAGGACCATGGGGAATGGATGTCTTTATTCACAAACCTCAGGTCCCTTTCAGGTTATGGGTTCATTTCATTCTTATACTGAGTTCTGAGAAGTCCAAATTATGTGCACATCTTGAATTATATTCATTTTACCAATGAAAACTGATGTCTAACAGAGTTAGACTATGTAGGCCTCCATTCAGGTGATAGTATCAGACCCTGGGGCAAAAGCATCTGAGTATTTAATTCTTGATAAAATAACTTCACATACTAACATAATGAAAATGATATGTACTTAGTCATCATACTTTATAACTATTTAAAAATAAATCACAGAAAATATAATGGTATCAAAAACCATGACCACTCATTTCATTTAGATTCAGAATAAAATATCCATTTTGAATTGAAACCGTTTATATAGCTATGGTTTTGTGGCTATAGATTTGTACTTTATTAAATATTGCCTAGTATCTTCCTCAAGGTCCTATTTCTTATTTTTTTATTTTTCATTATCTATTTTTGTTATTAAATAAATTTATTATACCTATAATAAAAAATATCAGTCAGGCATGATGCGTCATACCTGTAATTGCAGCACTCAGAAGATGGAGGCAGGATGATTCCAAGTTCAAGCCCAGCCTGGGAAGCATCATGAGTTCAAGGCCAATCTGAACTATAGTAGGAGTCCATTTTTTTTTAAATTAAAGGGCCAGGGATGTAGCTCAAAGATAGAGTATTTGCCTAGCATTCATAAGGTCCTGTGCCCAACCCCTAGCACTGAAGGGAAGGCAGCAAATAAAATAAATCAACCTTTCTAATTCCTAGAAAAGTTTCTTGTTTTTTTATGCAAATGAAATTGTACCTTGAAATGCCTATATGTTCAAATTTGCAGAAATTTCCTCTAAAAATATCCTTACCTGTTGAGTTCTGGGACAAAAAGGTTCTTATGTCATACCATGCTAGGTAATGAAATGACCCAGAGAGAAAGATGGATGGCCAACAACATGTAATAATCCTTGTCTTTCCATATCTTAAAGTTCACATTGAAAATGCACTTAAAGTCTTATTAGAGTCAAGTTTCATTTAAAGTACAAGTACTTCATTGAGACATCATGTAGAATGGTATGGAAATATTGGCTATTAGAGCTATCAATGGATACTCTGAGTTCACAGATCCTGTATTAATTAAAAGATCCCCACCCTCATTCCCTCTGCCTCTAGCACAATTATCTCCCATACAATGCCCTAATAACTTGTGACTTCAAAGATCTGTTTCTAATGAAGTTTCCATAAATCATTTTCTGACAGGTTTATGTCATTTTTGTTTTGTTTTCAAATATAGATTTATGTGACTTTGCGCCTAGTCTGATCATATTAAGTTAGAAAATTATAGAAAATATCAAGGAAACAAAAACAAAATCACAAAAAATGAAAACTACAATAAAATACATTGTAATAATCTCTGTAAATGTTTTGATATATTTCTTTCTAATCTTGTCTTCTATGTATTGAAATAGAACTGTGAGAGTTCCTGATGACTTTTCTTTATCTCTTACCTGTCTCTGCATCGTAAATAAACATAATTTTTATCCCTATTTTTCATTTCATGTTACCTATTAGTATTTCTACCAATCATCTAATGTCTTTATGGCTTTCATACATATTTGACATAATTTTATTGTTTTTATGTGTATTATTTCATTATAAATCTTGGCCATAATAAACATTTAAACCATAGTAGAAATATGTAAAACATTCTTTTCCATTTCCTCTCATTCTGTTTTTTTTTTTGCTTTCTTTTTTTTTTTTAAATACTTTATTTTTTTTTTCTTCAAGTTACATCTCAGTAACAAACCCCTCCCTATTCCCCCTTCCTAACTCGCCCTTCCACCCTCTTCCCTCCAGAGGTTTCCCCTTTCAGTCTCATTCTGTTTTTAAAATATTCTAATCAGAATTTAATAACTGTTAGTGGTTTTAACCCAGAGTAATTAATTTTTATCAGAACATTAATGAACAATCTCATGAGAAATTCCATAGTTCAAATTTGTATGATTTTTATAAATGAATAAAGAACTGTTTATTTGATAGTGTTATACTTTGATTATTTATTAGTATACTTGAAACTTATGAAAAAAGAAAACACCATTAGGAACTTTTTTCCTCTTGTACAGTATAGTATATCCTGACCACAGTTTCCCCTCCCTCTACTCTTCCCACTCTTCGCCCCACCTTCCCTCTCTCCCAATTCCACTCCTCCTCCATTTCCCTTCAGAAAAGAGCCAGCCTCCCAGGGATATCAACTGAAGATGGCATATTAGGTTGCAATAAGACTAGACATAAACCCTCATATCAAGGCTGGATGAGGAAAAGGGTCCCAAGAGCAGGCAAGAATCAGACACCACCACTCCCACTATTAGGAGTCCCACAGAAACAACAAACTATAAACCATACCATATGGTTCAGTGGTAGAATCCTCTCACTCTTATACTCTGTGAGAAAATGGACATTAACAGTTTGGTTTGCTTCTTTCCTTACTTATTCTATGTTTCAATTGATAACTCAGCCTTCTTCTCTAAGCCTTCTAACAGATCCAGTCAGGTCCATCCATATTTCTTATGCTATTACCCTTTATATCTCTCTGATTAGGGATTTTTTATTGTATATCAAAAATTCTCTCATGAAAATATTTATATTTGTAAGGAAAACACTCCATCCAAATTGATCTATCAATAATGGTACCACATCCTCTCTTTAACAACTGCTTAATACTCCATATGCTGGTAGAGTAATCATTCCTCTTTTACTATACATTCAGAGTGTTTCCAGCTGTATTATTTTTTAAGTTCATCATTATTTTATTTTTATGTATGGGGGTTTTGTGTGCATGTATGTCTGTGTACCACATACATATCTAGAGCCTGCATACACCAGGAAAAGGCATCAAGTTCTCAGAAACTGTAGGAAAAGATAGTTGTGAGCTACCATGTAGGTGCTAAAAACCAAATCCAGATCTTTTCAAGAGCAGATAGTGCTCTTAACGATTGAGCCATCTCTCCTACCCCTCAGGGATGGCTTTTTCTCATGAAACATATTGCTGTAAAACATATCTACATGTATATTTCAATACACATTGTTGCATTTATTCCTGCAAGAGAAGTAGACACTCTAATGTGGGATGAGTGGATATGAGGATATATATAGTTTTAAGCATCATATGGATTTACATGTCATATATCACAAAAGTTATAAAGTCTACCCCTCAGTATGATTTTATGATTTTTGTACCCATTTCTCCATATCTACACCAGTACTGCATAATATTTACTTCTTTTAATTTGACGCTTCAGTTACTAAAGTTCAACTTTATTTTTCATACAATTGCTACTTGTTGCAATTTGTTTTGAAATTCCTACTGAATACTATTAACTTGTTTTTAATTTGTATTTAATTTAAAATAAAATCATAAACAGTGTCTATCATAACTAGATTTGCAGTTGCTTATAGTAAATGTAAATTGCTAGTAATGAATGAAAAAAACTGCCAATTTTAGACTGTATTTTTAAAGATGGAATAAAAGAAAAAACAAATATTGTATATGAGCTGTATAGGGCACATATATGTGTAAGTTTTTATATTTCATGGTGCTAAGCTTTTTTTTAATAGAATCACCCCTATGAAATCACAACCCCCAACTTTTACATATTATGTGCTCAAAAATGGAGTAGGCTTGGGTTTAGTTCAATAGTAAAACACTCACCTAACATACATCAGGCCCTGAGCTTTATCCATATAAAGGGATAAAGGGAGAAGGAGGGAGAGGTAGAGGAGGAAAAAATATATTTCTATGGGCTTTATATTGAAGACAGTAAAACACTGTCAATTTTCAGTTTCACATGGTTTCCTTGATTTACAATTTGTCTTTCCAGTTTGCTGTAGTGCTTAATTCTGCAAAAAAAATAATAACTTTAGCAAATATACCTATTATTTCTTTTGTGCCTCCAAATCTATTTATTTATTTATTTATTTATTTATCTATCTATTTATTTATTTATTTACTTACTTACTTACTTACTTATTTATTTATTTATTTTACATTCCAATGGCAGCCCCCTCCCTCCTGTCTACCTGGTCCCACCCTCCTACCCTCTTATCCCCTTCTCAAAAAAGGGGAAACCTTCCTCACCAATCCACCTAGGCACTTCAAGTTGAATCAGTACTAAGAGCATCCTCTTACACTGAGTTCAGACAAGGCAGCCCAGCTAGGGTACAGTGTTCCACAAACAGGAAACAGAGTCCATGCCACAGACAGTACCTGCTCCACTTGTTAAGGGATCTACATGAAGACCAAGCTTCCTATCAGATACATTTGTGTAGGGGGATGAGGTTTAATCCATACATGCTTTTTTGGTAGTGCTTCGGTCTCTGTAAGCCCCCAGGAGCCTAGGTTAATTGACTCTGTTGGTCTTCTTGTGGAGTTCTGGTCCCCTCAGGATCTCTCTATTCTTCCTCTCACTCTTCTACAAGACTCCCCAAGTTTCACTTAATGTTTGGCTGTTTGTCTCAGCATTGTTTTTCTGATCCACTGCTGGGTGGGGCCTCTTGGAGGATGGTTATGTTAGGTTCTTGTCTGAAAGCATAGCAGAGTGTCATTCTTAGTGTCAAAAGTTGACTCTGTCCCATGAGGTGGGTCTCAAGTTGTGCCAGTCATTGGTTGGGTATCCCTTAATCACTGCTCCATCTTTATCCCTGTATATCTTATGGGCAGAGTAAATTATAGGTATAAGGTTTTATGAGTGAGTTGGTGCCCCCCTCCCTCAACTGGAAGTCCTGCCAGGCTAGGAGATGGCCACCTCCATCTACGTCTTCTGCTGCTAGGAGTCTTAGCTAGGACCACCCCTCTCAGTTCCTCCCAGGAGCCTACCATGACATAGGTCTCGAGCTTGTTTCATAGGTGCCCTTCCATCAGATTCCCTTCTCTCATCCACCCCTCTCACCTCTCCTCTGACCCTCGCTCTCACCACACCTGATCCCCACCCTCGTTCCCCTCCTCACACCCTCTCCCACTTAGTTCCATCTCTATCCCTCCCAAGTTTTTTTTTTTCTGCTTAAGCTGATCCACACTACCAACACCTAACAACTGAACATTTAAAATACATTTTTCGTTTAGTTTTAGAAACAAAATGTATCTGAAACTTATTCTTTGAATGTAGTGCAAAGACTTAGTCCTGTTTTATTTTTTCAGTGAATAGCCAGTTGAACCAGCAGTAATGTACTAAATCAACAGTTTATTTCTCACAAACAAATTGTCGTTTGTAGACTAACTGTCCATACATACTTGGGCTTCCCTTACAATTTCTATTCTTTTTCACTATTCTGGTTGTGAAGACTATATTGCTAATTCTTCATCATTATTTCTTAGCAATTCTTAGATGCTTATTGTTTGATATGCATATCAAATACGTTTATTCTATGTTTAAGAAAGATACATTTAGATTCTGATTGGCATTATATAAAATTTGTTAATAATTGAAAGCTTAGATTTTTTATTATTTCCTCATTCAAAGAGAATGCTCTTTTCTCCTTTAATTCAAGTCATGTTCTTACATGCTTTAAGAACATGGTATAATGTATTTCACATTCTACAGTTTTCTACTTTGCACATTGCTTTTGATAGTTTGTGCTTTGGTAGGATGTTCCTCATTTTCTCTGAATTTTCAATTTAATACTATATACCTACATATATTCTATACTGTAATATGTTTTCTAATTGTAGTTATCTCTACTTTTAATTCTTGATATTGAATATTTCTTATTTTCTATACCAATCTGTTTACTCAGATACATGTTTGTGGAACATATATGCAATGTCTAATAGTGAAATTGAGACAAAGAACATTTCTATCTCTTTAAGCAGTCACTTATGTATTGAGGAACTGATACTATTCTAGTCATTTTTAAATGTATCGCAGTGAATTATAACGTACAGGTTTTTTTTTTTTATTCATCATGCTAAATAACAGAAATAATTCTTGCATTCTGTTTTGGTACCTGTATTTGAACTTCTGTTTCTCCCTTTCCACATTGGTCATTTTTTAAAAAAAGAATCCTTATCAACAAATATTAGTTTGTTTTTTTTAAAGAACTTGCTTGGATTCATTTATATTTTCTATAATTTTTTAATAATTTAGTCTTTATATATTTGATTTTCTTTGTTATATTCATTGTACATGGTATTGTGTTATAGAAGGGAATTCCTAAGAATGTGTTGTATACTGATAATATTACCCCTGTAACCTCCTTTCTTCCCCCTTTTTACCCTACCTCCTCTCATCAATCCACTTTGTATTATACTTGCTTTCTTTTACTTGTTTGTTTGCTTTTGGTTTTGTTGTTGTTTTGCTTTTTTGTTTTTTTTCCACAGGGTTTTGTGCATTGTTTTGTTTGGGGTTTTATACAGCTAAATACTATCTTTTCATTTTCCTTATCTGATCATTGATGGATATTTAGGCTGATCACATATTCTTGATATTGTGAATAGTGCTTCAGTAAACTTAGGAATTACATTATAAGCTTGCACATCTTTTTGACATGCAAACTCAAAAAATCCACTGTATAGGAAAAGAAAAAAAATCAATACAAACATGAGAGAGCTACAAGATGGAAGAAAAATTCTTGCTAACATGTAGTATAACAAGATATTTGTGGCATGAATTCTGTCCCTATTGGGAAGTTGGCAATGTGTAACCAATTCCTCCTAAGTTCCTAATGACAAACTAAGGTTTAATTCCACAAAACTTTCACCTAGAAGAACCAGTGAGTTTATTAGGCTTAATTATAGATTATCTTAATTATCTCATATAAAGATGAGGGATTATGGGCAAGTGCACAGACATTAAAGCAGCCAACTGGAAGGTCTGTGCCCAGCATAGCTGCATAGATGGATCCCCTTCCTCTAGTCTTTCCCAACCTGTATGCTGTAACACCTCCTAGAAACCATGAGGCCACATGCGATTAAGGCAGAATTGCATACATCTGATTAAAAGGACAATCTGGACACCTTTGTGATAATATTTTGCAGTCAGACACAGCTGGTCTTACAAAGATGACGTGTTTAGCTCAGAGAAACTGAAACAACTCAGTCAATACAAGACAGCAAGCAATCCAATTAAAACATGAATTAAAAATATGAGCAGAGATTTTTCAAAAGGAGACTTTCAAATGACCCCATAGATAAGTGAAAGAATGATCAATCTCACTAATCACTGGAAACATATAGATCAAAACCACAACGATTCATTCATCCATCTTGAATAACTATTAGTAAAAAGAAAACAGTAAATGATCAAGGATTGCCATTACAGAAAATACTATGGAGATTCTTAAGAAAATTAAAAATAAATCTTTCTTATTGTTCGGTATACATCCCAAAGAAATGTGGCTAGGTCTTCTCCAAATTTCTAACAACCTACTTTAGTGAATTTTCGAGAAAGAAATTAGTAGGTCAATTAAATACAAAATTTTTAACCTGTTTCTTGAGATCATACTATAATTATATCATTGCCCTTTTCTTCCTCCCAACCTTCCCCTATACCCCTCCCTTATCTCTTTCAAACTCAAGGCCTCCATTTTTCATTATTACTTATCACATGCATATGCGTATATGTATATACATGTTAACATTTTATTTCTAAGCTATCATATAAAGTATTTGATTTCACTGTGGCATTTTCAAACATAATTTGTTTTTGTTGACCCTCTTCTCCCAGTCTTCTCACCCATCCTCCTGTCTCTTATGCTCTTTTATCTAGAATAACCTCTTTTCTGCTTTCAAATAACACGTACTCTATTACTTCTTCCATTCCTTAAAACTTCATTTTTCCTTCTCACAGTTCCTTCCATAATTTCACCAGTTATGCTCACACACTCACAGTAAAATCTAGGCTTCACATATATGAGATATCTGCAACATTTGTCATTCTGAATCTGAGCTACCTGATTTAATATAGTTTTCTACTCTCACATATTTTGTGCAAGTTTTATACTTTTGTTTTACTTAACTTAATAGAAGTCCATCATGTATATGAACCACATTTTCACTCTCTCTCTCTCTCTCTCTATATATATATATATATATATATATCCATCAGTTGGTAGAAAGCTAGGCTGTTTCCTTTTCCTGGATATTATGAGTAGAGTAGAGCAGCTATCAACATGGATGAGCATGTATCTTTATAATAGGAAATACAGTTCTTTGGGGATGTGCCCAGGACTTTCAATCATATGGTAGTTCTATTTTTAATGTTTTGAGAAATATCCATATTGATTTCCTTAACCGCTATACCAATTTTTGCGACTACCAGAGCTCATCTTTCCCAGCATTTTGTTTCAAATTTTTTGATATATTTATCAGATAGCTTTGGAAGAAATGATATACTCATTTTTACAGTGTATAAGGGTATATGTTTTTCTTAACAAAGTCTATTTTTTTTCTCTTGTAGGCTTTGAGATTTCTGAAAACCAGAAGAGGCAGGCTGCAATGACTGTGAGAAAAGCCTCTAAACAGAAAGGTACTTCTGCCTTTACTCCTTTAGACCCATTCACTGTATGAGACTAGGAAACCATAAGGTGTGTGTTTTCATATTCCTTGGCTCCTTTCCATACTGAGGTTCACTTGGAATAGTTTCCAGCTACCCAGGTATTCCTGACAACAAGTAACAAATGGCCTTAATGTTTTAATTCTTGGGAGTAAATGGTGTGGGGTAGTCATATCTCTATGTTATTGGCTACATAAATAAAACTAAAGTTCTAATTTGTATATGGAAATCTAACTCAGAACCACTTGTTGAAAAGATTGCACTTTCTTTGGTGAATTGTTGTTCTGTCTTTGCAAAAAAAAGTCAAACATATGTGTGTAGATCTATTTCTGATTTTTTTCCATTAAATTACCTGTGTTGTCTCAGTTAATGTACCTGTATAATGAGTATTGGAATTAGATTATTTAATTACTTCCATTTTATTCTTATTTTTGAAGATTGTTTTATTTATTCTAGAGTATTAATCTGATTTTCAGTTGGCCCTAAAGCCTAGAAGATGGAGGCTGAGTTTATGATTCTGACATCTTTTGTATTGATAAACTCCATTAGGTGAGATGTAACAGGAATTAGCATTTAACCCCAAAAAGTTACATATAAATTCTGAAAACCAAGACAGCAGAAAGTTAAAAAAGAAAAGTAAAGTGAAAAGGTTTTCCTATCTAGTAGATAACCCTTCCCTCTGAAAAACAGATGACTGATAATGTCCCATGGTCTTACAGACAGCATGGGAAGGGGACGCTAGAACAATTACTTA
Organism: Lophiomys imhausi; assembly: GCA_907164525.1. Taxonomy (NCBI): domain Eukaryota; kingdom Metazoa; phylum Chordata; class Mammalia; order Rodentia; family Muridae; genus Lophiomys; species Lophiomys imhausi. The sequence continues at coordinate 697,034 of CAJQZJ010000553.1, forward strand.
TCTAATGACATTTTCATTAGAGCTATATTACCAGTTTTCCCTTTATCATTTCTAGAATTTTTTCAGAATCACAGAGCTAATGAGAGAGCAGAAGGAAAGGACTGGGGAAAGTGATATCTTATTAAGATTATTCATTCCTAGGGACAGTGAAAATACTGTCAGCAGTTCTTAACCAGATTATTTTGACATGTTCAGGTAGGGTTGAAGAGGAAGAGAGCTAAAGTCTAGAACTGAAAGGAGTGTGTTAGGAACAAGTGTTACATGAGGGATTATGATCTCCAGGAAAGAACTCCAAACCAAGAAGTCAACACATGTGAGCTCTAGTTCTTGTTTTGTTGCTAGCTGTTGAGAGCTTAGATATAATATTTCTTTCTGGTCCTTTGTTTTCTTGTCTGTCAAACAAATGATGTTAATATATTTTTTGGTGATACATGATAAGATAATGAAGGATGTGGTGTTATAGAAATAGAGATGCCAGTGTAAATACGACAGGGAAAGAAATAATTTGCAGCATAGATTGATTATCCTTTACCTGGAATGCTTGAGACACAATATACCTCAGATTACAATTTTTAAAAAAAATTTGGAATATTTGCATAGACTTTCTTGATTTAACAACCTTAATATGGAAATCTTAAAAGGTCCAAAATATGACTTTCTGACTGTTAACAAATTTTGGATTTCAGAGTATTTCAGATTTTGGGGTTAGGGACATTCAATCCATTACCAGCTAAAATTCTCAAAACTAGTGTACTGTGAGGGACTACTGGTTAATTTGAGAACTCACTTGGTACTTAATTTATACTCTTTCCTTTTGATCTCCTATTTTCTCTAGGTGTCAACTCTGCCCGCTCAGTTCCTCCTTCCTACCCACCACCACAGGACCCTTTAAACCAGGGCCAGTACCTGGTCCCTGATGGCATCGCTCAGTCTCAAGTCTTTGAGTTCACTGAACCGAAACGCAGCCAGTCACCATTCTGGCAAAACTTCAGTAGGTTAACCCCCTTCAAAAAATAATACCTAGAGGAAGGCAGATAATTTTAAAATAAATAAAATTATATTTATAGATGGACCTTTTTTTCGGAGAAGCACTGTTGAAAATTTATATATATATGTGTGTGTGTGTGTGTGCGTGTGTGTGTGTGTGTATGAGTGAGTGTGTGCATGTGTGTGCGTGCCACGTACACACACATGCACACACATAGACCTTTAAGTATACACATGTGTGTGTGGGCATGTGTGCACATATGCATGCACATGCATGCACACATACATACATATACACACACAGAGAAGGACCAAAACCATTTTCTGTTGTTTTGGGGAATTGAAATCTGTAGTTGGTAAGAAGTACCACTTACTTCCAAACATGTAATCACTTCTTAAAATTTTTAGTTCTTAACCTGTTCCCCTCCCCCTTTCTTTCAGAAACTGGATTTCTCTTTGTTCTTTTTCCTGTTAAGATAACCTATTCACTCCTCTGGTTCGCTAACCTGTCATTATTACCATAGAGTATTTACATTGTTTTATTTCCCTTTCCTGATAATACTGATGCTGATAACTTTTGAATTTAATTTGTGTGGTGGGTTTGGAATTTCATTTCTCTGTCAATTTTCCCTGAGAAGGGGAGCATTTCTATCTCCTGTCCCTCATGCAATCATCTGCAAATGTTCCTGTAGCCCTGTGGTTATACCAACAGCCTTTTCCCAGCATCCTGTGTCCACAGTTGTGCAAGTCTAGACATGCTCTGTTGTGCCCTGTGACTTATCTGCTTGGTATTTCTATTGCTTTCACTGTTTTTAGGTATTGTGGAAGGATATAAACCAAACAGAAACAAAGGAATGAAAAAACGTGATGAGGGTAGAGAAGCTTCTGTTGGGGGAATATTTTTTATTCGGGTGATTTCTTCTAGCATGGAGGATTCCATGTAACAGCACTGCAAAGTCATTGAAGGTTTTCATCTAAGAGGTGGTTTGGGCCCATTAGTCTCTTTTCCAAGCCCCTTCTATTATGAGTCTCCTTTTCAGCCTGTCTCTTTCTTAGACAAAAGGTTTAGCTAAAATGGAAGCAAAGAAATTGAGACTCTGCCTCCTGAAGAAGAGATTTATCTCCACCCCACAACCTATAGCTAATAGGTAGGTGTCAGGTAGGGCTCTCTATATAACAATCATTTCAGTGTTCTGGTCATCCCTGCTTCCATTTTCAGATTCATAAGGCATCATTGTTAGAAGTTTATGGAGGGGTCCAAGACAAAACCTGCTTGGCAAAGATCATTAGCTGCCTTCGAGTCCAAGACTGACAATAACACCATACAGGGAAACAGGGACCATCAGGTAAAGAGACAGGCTTGATGTAAAATAATACACCTTAATTTCTACTACTGAAATTGTAAGAAATGTCCCCAATTGGCATCAGATTGCATGGATAATCTTCTCTGTCTCCTGCCTTTCCTTTACTGACTTCCTGGTAGAGGACTGTGAGTATTGGCATAGTTAGAGCCATTCTGGCAAGCAAAGTAGGCTTTGTTCTTGACATGCTCCCATCCCAGGACAACTGAGGCAAGTGATAGAGAAGGGAAAGGCTATTTTTATGTCTAGGGGAAGAAAAGATCTGAGGCAGAACACTGAAGTTAATTCTTGCCAGGCTTTCCATTTGACTAGAACTTTTCCCACAAAAATCAGAATCCCCATGAGTACAGAAGCACTTACTCTTTTTCATTTAGCCCTTTGTATGGATAGAGCTTGGATTGCAAGGAAAATAGGATTTGAAGGATTGTGAAATCCCACCCTATACAGGCATCTGGAGATTGAGTCTGACCTGGACCTTACAGGAAAAGACTTCGTTATGAAAAGACCTAAGCTTACCAAGCAGCAGCCATAGCTGTATGAGGTCTTAAATAAACCTGGATTGGATAGTTCTTTGTGCCTCCTGACCTAGGCTAAGCCCTACCCCAGAGAATTTTAAGTCAGACTTTTTATAATTATCAAGGCTAACTAACAGAGCACCAGGGCTCGGAACTGGCTATCCCTGCTCAGCACATGATAGAGCTACTTAAGCCCTTATGGCAAGAAATCTGGTATTTAGCACCTACACTACAATGTTCTCCCTTGGCAAACTGAAATATGTTTCACTTCCTATGCAGGCCTCCCTTAGTGTATCTTCTTTTCCTACTTCTACCCATCCTCACTAGACTTGACCTTGGCAACTTTCTCCAGTGATTAGGGGCACACCAGGAGGAGTTGCTTTGAAAGGTTGCTAGCTCTGTAGTATCTTTTGGCCAGACCCTCTCATTCTCTACCCCTTTCTGAGTTCAACATTCAGGACTCCAGGATAAGGAGTATTACCTGTCATTCTGTTTTTCCAACCAGTCCACTGTCCATACAAGATGTAGTAATTTGTGAAGGCACTACCAATTCAGCTCTCCTTTGATTGGAATGTCCCACCCCACCCCCACACCTATGGCTCAAAGTAGATCAGTGGCCAGTAGCCCAAAGGGAAACTCACAAATTACCTGGATTCAGTATCTAAACCTGTTGCATCCCCACAGCCATGTTATCCCCCAAAACAGTATAATTCTCCTGTTTCTGCATGGCCCTGTATTCCCCTTTCCTCAACTCAATGAGGCCTGAATTTTCTTTCCAAAAGGATTTTGTGAGTTTGTTCTATGAGTTATACTGTAGGGAAGTCCTAATACAGAAATACAGTTTTTCTCTCCTTCTCTCATCCTTTCTATGTGTATATCTTTAATTGGTCTATTAAGGACAGCAACAAGAGAGTTCTAACAATTTTAGTATGAAGCCAAATAGTGATATTTTAGTGTTTTGGGGGTGGGGCGGGCTGGGTGAATAGATGGGCAACAGTGATTTTGACTACCCCTGCTGCTCTGCATTTGCCAGTTTATTCTTTTGTTTCTATTACCTAACTGTTTGACCCTGTCAAACAAGTGTCAAAATTGTGTATTTGGAAATGTTTAACAACAACAAAAAATGTTGTAATGACATAAAGCCTTATGAAAATATTTATGGAATTCAATAAAAGAAGTAAAAAGACTTTCAGGCACAGTTGTGCCATTTGTGTGTTTGTGTATGTGTGGTGTGTGTGTGTGTGTGTGTGTGTGTGTGTGTGTGTGTGTGTGTGCGCACATGTGCACAACTACACGAGTGCATGACCAGTTGAAAAATAAAGGCAATCTGTGTGGTGTGAGACTACTTGTTCCAACTATCTTGTGTTGCCTGTCCTGCTGTTTCATTTCAACTATCTTGAGTTGCCTGTCCTGCTGTTTCATTTCCCAAGCATTCCATGGGCTATTGGGAAACATTTTATATCATTGCTGGAAGAGTAGAAGATAAGAAGAGAGTTTGAACCTGTAGCCATGAGTACTTAAAATGTTCTTATAGATGGAACTGTCTATCATTGTACCTGGTACTTGGCTAAAACCTGATGGCCCATTCCTAACATTACTTATTTCTCTTGTAACTACAGTTCTAATATCCAACTTGGGTGTTTGTGGCACCTTCAATGCTACATTAAAAATGTAGTCAAAGGCCATAACACCTAAGAACCCCCCACTCCAGATTCCTTCTTAAAACCTGTGCACTTGTCTCCTTAAAAGTAGACTTTTAAAAATTGTCTGTGTGTGGGTACAGTGACCTTATTATTTCCTTTATTATGTATAGTATGTGTGCACATATACTTTGCTTCCCACTAGGCCTGCATGTGACATGTAATGTTGCCTGTCAGAGGTCCACATGAATAAGAATGTCTCACAGCCTTGCTCCAGAACCATAGAACACTAAAGTCAGTAAGGTTCTTATTTATTGAAACACTCTAGGCAGTTGCTTAAAATATCTAGAGTGTGAGATGTATCCATCCAGGCTTTGGAAGCACCCTCCTATACTGAAGCATTTTTTTTTTTAAAGTCAAAATTTAGGCCTTCCTAACCGTCACTAACTGTTGCCTTTGCACGTATCTCAGACCTCATTTATCCCCTTCTTCAGTCACTACCCTGTCCCTTTTACCTGGGTTCTGTCCCCATACAAATCACTGAGATTTTGCCATTCTTTTTTATGTCTTATCAATTCCCAGCTCCCCCATATTCCAGGAGTAAATGGTAATTACTTCTTTCAGAGTAAGTGGGCATCATCTAGTCTTGGTCTTCCTGGACTATCTTCTAGGAGTTTTAGAAGTGGGAAGACCAATACAATGAGTTTATTAACTATATTTTACAGGGTGAAGATGGGCTAAAAGTGATGGCTAGAGCTGCCTACCTTCTGAGTTTTTCTCAGCAGTCCTCTATTTCCACCCCAACTGAAACTGATTTAAAAGTTCTTTTGTCTTAGGTCTTTGTGGGGTGAAGAAAGACAAGACTATGGAATACACTTATACCAACAAGTATGTGAATGTTAGTTATTCTGTGCAGTCATCAGTAGACATATCTTCTAAATTTTCTAATCACAACCTCAAAAACAAACAAAACTTATTGCAGTTGCAGATCACTTTTGTCTCCAGAATCAAGAACAAGTGGTCAGAGAACCAAGGTCTCCCATGTGGTTTTTGCTTTTCTTAACTCAATGTTTCAGTCAGCTTAGGCACCACTTTGCTTCTTAGCCCACTGGCTTTTGGGCCATTAGGCATTTCCTTATCATATTCACCTATTTCTCCTGATTTCGAGAGGCATCTTCCTGACAAATCTATGGTACTTTTGAAGTAGATCTTGTTTGTCTAGGATTTTACTTGCAAATCCCAAGATTACAAAGTGAGAGTATCTTCTTTTATGCACCTCAAAGCCCTATCAAGTGCACAATAATATTTCTGCCTACCTATATGAATATTAGCTCAACTTATTTGTAACACAATTGATCATGGACTTAGAAGCAAACTCTTAGTTGTTACTTTTTCCAGTGGACTATTAGTGTCATACATACAATGTTTTTTCATCTAGTTATTGAGAAAGGGAGAAGAGGAATTGGCATAGAGTAGTCCTTGTAGTCTTCAAATGCTACTGTCACATTTACTCCAAAAATTAGAGGTTACCAATGATGTGTCATTTAAGGTAAGTTCCTGTGTCAGACTACATCTCTCTCCACAATAGCTATATATCTCTCCAGTCCTGTCAGCTGCATTATAGTCAATATACATTAGGGCTTGGTAAGCTGCAATAAGGATATTAATATGATGTTGGAATAACTGAAATATCTCAGTCACACAAATCACCCAGAGCTAAATGTTGCCATATAAGGATGGACTAGGACTGTAGTGTATAAGTGTCTTTAGGTATTCATAGAACAAAGCAATTCACAGTGAAGAAAATCTCTTTATCAGGAACAATTTTGTTGTACTGTAATAACTGATAATGCCAAAATGACAATGGCATAACACATGGGAGTTTATTTCTTATTCATGCAAATTTCACCATAGGCTCAAGTGACTTCCCAGAGCAAGCATGAGCTATTTCCACTTTATTGTAGCTCCATCTCATCACATGCTTTATAATTTCCACAGCAAGGGATAACCCAAGAGTGTTTCTCAGCTCACTAACAAATGCTGTACTTCTGCTTTCAGTCATAGAGCAAAGGGACAAAAATAATGATCACGTGGTTTACACAACTTCAAGGCAATAGGGATAAGAGAGGTAGATATTAATAGTCATGAGAAATATGTACCAAGCATCTTCCATTTCCCTGGCCTTCCTCTAACACACAGCCATCTGCAAACTCACAAGCCTATTTCTAGTATCACAGCTCAGGAGCACTCTTTGTGAGCCACTTTTGCCCAGTAAATCATTTCTTCTCTATCCCACCCTCTATTGCCCCTTGCCTGTGGCCATCTTCACACCCACAGACGTAGGTCCAGATTGTTAGCCTTCAAATCTGCTTTGTTCAGGAGCCAACTTTGACTGATGAGACACTTCTTCCCTCTCCCATCTTTCCCTCTGCTCACTGTCATCTCTGCACACACAAGCCTGGCTTCAAACTGTGGGGGAGCCTTCTTTGCTAGATCAAATTAAACAGATTATCCACCAGCTTCACCTGGCATAGCTCAGGTCATGCAGTCCCTGCACTGTCCCAATCTAAGAAAAACCAGATTAACACATCAGACACAATCAAAGGGAGAAGATGTCCACGTGCCCAGGTGAAATCTTCAAAAACATCATGAATGGCTATAAAAGTATGTCTACCATCAAATTTACTAGTCCTATAGAAGTATTGTCTAACAAGAACTACCTAGATAAGCCTCGGGAAACAGAGTCTTAAAGAACAATTATAATTGTTATTGAAGAATTCAGGGAATTAAATAAAAAATCAGAACTCCAAGAGAATAACAATAAACATTTGAGTGATGCCCAAGAGAATACAAATATACAGCTGAATGAAATGATGGAGACAATTAGGGATTTGAAACTGAATTTAATAAAGAGAAACATTGACAAGAACAACTGAAATGAAGATGAAATTGGAAAACTCGCAAGCCAGGAGATGCCCTCACACCCAGGAGTATATGGGAAAAACAAATTTTACTTGTGGGTCATTAAAAATAAAAAAGGAAGACACAAAGTTGGAAGGGGTGGGGAGTGATTGTAAGAAGAATTGGGGGAAGGAGTGGGGGGTTTGATATCATTAAAATTCATTATATTCTCAAAGAATGAACAAAAATATTGCTTTTAAAAGCCTTAAATATATGTGGGATTTTACTGTAGCTTTATGCATGATCCTTCTCTATCATATTATGGGTTATAACAGCACAATTAAAATTAGAATCAGGCATTATTCTTTTGTTACTACATACTCTACAAAATGTCTTCTTAAGCTTTAGTTTAAATGGCACAGGGTTTTATGCCACTTGATAGGCAAATACCATTGAAATAAAGGTCAAACACTTATGTGGAAATCACAGCTTAATTTTCAGATCCCAGGGTATTCTCCCATAATTAATCTGTGGGTGTAGTACATACCTTGTGTTACGTGCAGACTGTTCTGGGCACCCAGTATGTGAATGTTTGGGAGGGATGAGTGCCCACATGCCCTGAGTTGGAAAACAACTTTCCTACCTCTACTGAATTGGTGATAGAACATTTTAAAGTTATTTCTGTCTAGAATTAAAGAAATTTATGAATTCATGGCTCCTCCAGTCCTACAAGTCATCAAAGTATTGTCTGTGAAAGTGCATGGGTGTAGCTCCTGTACCTATACCTATGCTGCCTGAATCTCTAGGTCCCTGTTTTCTGCTCCAAACTCAGGTTCTCCTTCCACCCCCAGCCCGACATGGGTTCTCATGTGCTTTTCCTAACGTCTTCACCTGAGTCTAAAAGGTTTGTTATCTTTCTTTGGGTACATGGCCATTCTTAAGTATAGTGATATTAATCAGCTATTATTAAAAGTTATCCAACAAACAATTATGCATTAACCTGAAGTAATTGCTTTGTCAGATCAAAACATTTTTTTGTTCTCTGTCTCACCATCATCCCTAAGACCCTAGAGGCAAATTGCCTGAGTTCCAATCCTAGGCCCACCACACTTTTCCTAATTATAGAATTCAAAGCAGATTATATATATATATATATATATATATATATTGTGTGTGTGTGTCCAGTCTCAATTTCCTCATCTGTTCTATATGAATAAAAATAGTTATTATCTATTTCACATCATTGCTTTAAGGAATACATTTTCAGTTAAGCATGGAAAGAACTTATAAAAGAATAGTCACAGGAACTTCATTCATAATTGCTCTAAGGTGAAAACAGACCAATATCTCCTAACTAGTAAATGAATAAATAAAATATGAATTGGTACAACATGCTACTCATATGCAAAAAGGAATGAAGTATTGATGCATAATATAACCTTGGGTAAACCTTGAAAATATACTATATGCAAGAAGTCAAGGCCAACAAGATTTTGTACGATTTATTTATGTGACATATCCTCAACAGGCAAATCCATAGACAGTAAATTTGTAATTTTCCTGAGAAACTAGCCAGCAATTTTTTGTAGTCATTCATGTCAATTGAGATCCATGGCCATGGCATATTTGGTTTATCCACTGAAAAAATATAGTTGTGGAAAAAAAATGCTGTTCAAAGGTTTCCATACAGTTTCTTCTCAGAGTGATACAATGATATGAAATAAACTGATGGTAGTTTGCTTAACTCTGTGAATATACTACAAACAAGCAAACCCACTGAATTCTATTTAAAGGGAAATTATTTAAACCTCAATAAATCTGTTTTGTTTGTTTTTGAAGAAAAGAGATCTTAGCACACTAATTTTCTGTACATATATTCTTGGATGCCTCAACAAAGCTCTCCAATTCAGTCTCAAAGAGAAACTTCTGTATAATAACCTGTACTTGCCCCAAAATGCCTAAATAGGGGTCTTTTCTTTCACTATTGTACCAGGCTTCTATCCACCAACTCTTTGTAATCTTCCACGTCTACTGGGGTCTACATTTTTGGTTTGGCCCCTATAAATTTATAGGTGTGAATGAAATACTGTGAAAGTTTGACTTCTTATTCAGAAAATGATTTATTATGTCTTTAATATTTTGTATTGTACATATTTTGTCTTTAAATTAAGTAAGTTAAAGAAATACTGTGACATCCACAAGGTGATGTGGTGTTGCTTGCCATCAAGCCTGTTAACCTGAGTTAAATGCCCAGGACCCACATGGGACAAGGAGGAACTGATTTTCACAAGTTGTTCTTTGGCCTCGCATACAGTCTATGGCATAGATAGATAGATAGATAGATAGATAGATAGATTGATAGATAGATTGATAGATTGATGGATGGTTGGATGAAAATGAAACTTAGTTATCAATTATATTTATTAATAAATATAAACTGTTATATTAGGCTGGCAGAGAAGCTGGCAGCCTAGCAGGAGACCAGCAGGTCTGACTCACCTTAGAGGCCTATAGGCCTGGCAGGGCAGCTGCTGGATATTTATTAATGACTGTAAACATATTAGGCCAGCGGAATAACCAGTGGTGGCATGGCAGGGTAGTTGTCAGGGCCTGCCAGGAGGGCTGTGGCCAGAAGCCTGTAGGCTTCCCTTAGCTAGAGGCCTATAGACTTTTCAACCTGAAACCCGCAGCAGCCTTTTTCCCAATAATTAAATATACCAAGACCTTTTAATGTTTCAACACTTAGCCCTTATCTGGACAGACTCTGAGCTAACTCACCTAAATTAATCCCAGACCACCTAATCCCAACCATCCATGTGGCTATCTGCTTCTGTGTCTCCTGGTGGAAAGAGAGCTTCCTCTGTGTAAAACCCAGGGTTCTTTTTTTGGTCCCAGGAAGTCCCACCTTCCTATACTTGTTCAACTAATTGGCCATCAGCAATTTTTATTAATCAATCAGAGAGTACCTCAGAAAGGGCATTATCCAGATCTCTGAGCACTGAAATCAGTCTCTGAGAACCAATGTATTAGACCTTCCTCCAATAGATAGATGATAGAGAGATAGATAGATAGACAGATGTGTTTTTCTTTTAGTGTTTCAGCACCTTATGATATTATTATTATTATTATTATTATTATTATTATTATTATTATTATTTTGGTTTTTCAAGACAGGATTTCTCTGTGTAGCCCTGTCTGTCCTGGACTCACTCACTTTGTAGACCAGGCTGGCCTCAAACTCACAGAGATCCACCTGCCTCCTCCACCCCCATGCTAGTATTAAAGATATGTGCCACCACGCCCAGCAATTACAGACAGCTGTCAACTGCCATGTGGGTGCTAGGATTTGAACCCATGTCCTTTGGAAGAGTAACCAGTGCTCTTAATGGCTGAGCCATCTCTCCAGCCCCCTTATGATATTCTTTAAGCTATAAGGTATGTGACAAACATATAAGAAACACTCTGGAGCTGTCCAACTGATGTAGAGATCAAGATACATTTTCTGCAGTATTTAAGCCTCCTCCCCACCAAGAACTCTCCAGTCACCACCAATGACCTAGAGACCCATAGCCATGTCAAATGCCTGATTAGATCCTCCTGTTGTCCTATACTGCTTAGAGACCCAAGACAAGTCCACACTTTCAGCATAACTGTGTTTCAAGCTCCTGGTAAAGGTCACTAAAGGCACCAAAACTATACTTGACAAGCAGAAGAACTGGGATAAATGCTGTGGTTCCAAATATGAGATAACAGAAAAGTCAATAATCTAACTCCGCTCCCCTCTAGAACATTATTAACATTCCTATGGAAAATAGAAAGTTGACCTGAGGGGTGGGGAACAGTCTCAAACACAAACTAATTTAGATACACCAATCCCAATATAGAAATAAAAACAACCCATACACACTTGAGATAAGGAATTCAAAGAAATAGTCAAACAACTCAAAGGAGACAAAGACAAAAAAAATGAAACAAGGAAATTAATCCAAGACATGAAATTAGAGATTAAATTACTGAAGAAATCTCAAACACAACTCAAACATAAATAACTCTAGAAATGAAAATCTCAGTAAGTCAAAGAAAAGCCTAACCAACAAAATGGATCTTGTCAAAAACGGAGTCATGGATGGAAGATGTAGTAGAGGAATTGGATCACTTAGTAAAGGTTAATAATAAACTGAAAAACAAAAGTATGAACAGAACACATAAAAGTTTTGAAATGCCTCCTATGGACATAAAAGTATACCATAGTGAAGGCATAGAAAATATCTAGTAAAAATACAAAAACTAAAATTCTCAAACCTAGAGAAAGAAATAACCATCCAAGTACATGAGGCTTATAAAACAGACAACACCAGTAACAAAATTCTCCAAAATATATTTAAAATATTGTTGAGGTTCATACAATCACAGGTGTGTAGGATTGCTGATTACTCCTCTCCCTTGACTACTTGCATGGCACCTTTTGGTACCATGAAATTGATACTCACAGATGAGTGCTTTACATCAGAGCCAGATTAGCTACTCCACACCTTGTATCTGAAGCATGTGGTATCTTAAATATGTACTTGGAGTTATTTATCACATTGCAGTAGATAGACAGAAAAGAATTTGTGTCAAAGCTTATACTCTTAGTCTCATATCCAAGAAGAAAGCAAATACAGGAGGGAGGCAGGCAGGCAAAAAGGGTCTGCTGGAATTTCAGGCTGATCCAGTGATGAATGTTAAAGAGGGTATACAACAACATCTACCAATATTATACAAACAGAATAATGTAAATAATATGGGTTTCTCTTGAGAATTATTAAATATTTCATTTATAATCACAAAAAATAAAATAAAATATTAAAAACACAGTATTGATTATTTAAAAGCCACAAGAGAGAAAGGCCAAATCACTTATAAAGGGAGGCTCATCAGATAACATCTGAGTATTTGTCAGAAACCTTTAAAGGTAGAAGGGCTTGAAAAGATATATTTCAACTTCTTAAAGACCACAACTCTCAAATCAGACTATTATACTGAGCAAAACTATCCACGAAAACTGAAGACAATTTTTTTAAGACTTCCATGATAAAAACATATTAAAAGAATTTATAACCACAAAGTCAGCTCTACAGAAGATACCAGAAATAACACTTACATTTAAAAAGAATAAACATACTCACAAGGTTAAAAAGATCGAGTAAACAATCCCAGGAGAAATAGTCAAAAGAGCGATTCAAGAAAATTCCGCAAAATTTTTTAAAATGACAGGAAACAATACACATCTCTCAGTAAGTATTAATATCAATGATTTACATTCCCCAAACTAGCAGACTGGATTAGAAAACAGGATCCATCTTTTTGTTGCCTCCAAGAAACACACTAAAGTGTCAAACATAGACAATAATGGGTAAAAGGAATGAAGATGATATTCCAAACAAAATGAAACTAAGAAACAAGCAGGTGTAGCTATTTTAATATCTGACAAAATAGTCTTCAAACTAAAATTCGTTCAAAGAGATAAGGTAGAGCACTAAATCTCATTAAACAAACAAAAAATACCTACAGAATATTACAATTCTAAACACATATATATAATAAACACAAGAGCACTAAATGTCATGAAATAAGTACTACTACATTTAAGACCACAAACATTAGCACAATGATGATAGGTGATTTTAATTTCCCACTCTCTCTAAAGGACAGGTCATCCAGAAAAAAAAAAATCCAAACAGTTAAATGACATCATAAATCAGATGGACCTAGCAGATATATGCAAAACATTCTACCAAGACATTATAGAATGCAGTCTTTGCTATAGCCATCTTTTTAGCAATTCATCTCTGATAAACATAGAAGCAAAAATTCTCAATAAAATATCTGCAAACCAAATTCAAGAACACATGAAAAAGGGTTATCCACCAAGATCAAGATTGCCTCATTCTAGAAATGTAAGAATGGTTTAACTCAAACACAGAGATCCCCCTGCCTTTGCCTCCTGAGTTCTGGGTTTAAAGGCATGCACCACCACTGCATGGCTAGGATATGGACTTTCAAAATCCACCCATTTCCACTGAAATTCCTCATCCAACAAGGCCACACTTCCTAATCATTCTAAACAGGTCCACCAACTAGGGACCAAGTAATCAAATACATGGACATATGAGGCCATTCTCATTCAAACCACCACAAACCCACAGTATGGGAGGGAAATTTTTTCAGTTATACATCTGACAAAGAATTAGTATGAGAGTATACAAAGAACTCAAAAAGAAGACAAAGAATCAAGGAATCAAATATATCATTTAAAAAAGAGGGAGTTAGACATTGGTTGTAGAGCAGGAATTATGAAGGACTTACCTACAACCAATGTCTGTCAGAGAAATGGGGCCAAATGGCTGAAGATTGATGCTGTAATGTATGGAGAGAAAATGGGAACTGTCCAGGCAGCCACTGGTATGTCATTTTTTAGTTTTGGAAGCTGCAGGCCCTGCACTTCCTATATAATCAGTTATATTTATCCCTCTCAGGTCTCTGAGGTGGTTGAAGAATAGATAGCTAGAGTCTCATAGCTAAATTTTGAGTTGTTTAGGAATCAAGAGGGTGTTCTGGATCTAAGAAGATATTTTTAAAATTATGAGGCAAGTTAGTATGAAAGCTGAGTTAGATATAGAACTTTAAACTCATGGAGATGGTTAGATAGTAGAATGTTAAAGTCAGGTGCCAAATACATATGGACTGGACATTGGGAATGTATGCTAAGCCATATAACTCTTATAATCGTGGCCTATTTATTTCTGTTGTTTTGTATTGTATTTATAGTTATAAGAAAAAGAACCATTATTTGGACTGAAAGGGAGAGCTGTTGGGGGGAAAAATAAATACCTTAAACTAAAAAAAAAAAAAGAAGGGAAGAGGATGGGGGGGTTGAGGGGGAGGAGGGTGGAAGGGTGGGACTGGAGGGGGGAGTAGGGAGGGGATTGTGATTGAGATGTAACTTGAAGAAATAAAAAATAAATTATTAAAAAAAAGAAAATAAAACTCCAGTATTTGTAAACCTTAAAATCAAATGGTACCCATGTGCCATTCAGATACATGGTAAAATTATGTGAAGATGCCATATTTAAGAATCCAATTTGCATGGAATTGATCATAAAAATGAATGTTGTGTTGTAGAATATATAAAAATAAAACATAAAAAATAAAAAAAGAGGGAGTTAGACATCTAAACAGAAAGTTCTCAATAGTGTGATTAAAAATGGCTTTGAAAAATACCTCAAAAAGTTTTCATAATACTTAGTAATTAGGGAAATGCAAATTAAAAAGGTTCTGAGATTTAATCTCACCCCAGCCAGAATGGCTAAAGTCAACGAAAAAAAAAAAAAAAAGAAGAACAAATGGTAGAGAAAGAGGAACCCTCATTTCAGTATTGATGGTGGCATTGCAAATTGATGCAGCCATTCTGGAAATCAGTATGGAGAATCTTCAAAAATCTAAAAATAAATTTATCATATGACTCAGCTATACCACTCCTTGGCATATGCCCAAAGGATTCAACATCCTATTCTACAGGTACTTTCTCAGCCATGTTCATTGCTGCTCTAATTACAATAGCTCAAAAATGGAAAGAACCTAAATGTCCTTCAATAGATAAATAATAATGAAAATGTGGTACATGTAATACTATTTACCTGGAAAGAAAAATGAAATTTGTAGATACATGGACATACCTAAAAACAATTATATTGAGGTAACATTGACCCAGAAATACAAATGTTGTGTGTTTTCTCACATCTGAAGTTCCCAGTCCAAATATTCATGTGTGCAAATGCAACATGGAGTATTAATAAAAACCAGGAAAATATAAAGGGACCACTGTGATATGCGTTTGGGAAACGTGGGAGAGGAATGGCAGGATGTAGGTAAAATGAAGTAGGAACGGAACAATGAAGAACAGACACCAAGTGGAGAAAAGGAAGGAATGTTAGCAAAAAAGGAGAGAAGAAGGGCAAATAACACCAAGGCTGTTTGGTAAAGCCTCAAGGGATCACATTATATTTTATTTGTCTAAAGTCATACACAATATCTATAAGTGCACATATATCTTAAAGGAAATTAAGCCATTTGATCAGGCAGTGATCTCCACGAGAACCATAGACTAACAAAGGAAAAAACAAATAAGCAAACAAACAAAAAACAGCATCAGGCATGAGAAACCTCCTTCTAAAGAATTAGTCAAGGTATTCCTTATGATTCCCAAAGTAATAATGACTATTAATGTAGCCCTTTATTGCCTCTCAGGGATCAATTTGCTAAAGGCACTGTACACTTACGACACAGGACACAGATGATTTGAACGGGATCTGACCTGAAAGCCTCTTTCATGCATTCCTGCTTCCATGGTTCCAGGAAAATACTATGAAATGTGTCAAGGAAAAAAAAAAACAATTAGACAGTCCTACCTAGTTTATGAGCCATCACAATTACCAACATGACAAGATATGCATAAAGGTGCAAGACATGGCACATCTTGATGGCAACCAACACTGTCTACTTTGTCTCAAGCCTCATTTAACAGGAAGGAAGTCAGGCCTTATACTGGAACTTAGCCAGCTTCCTGGGGCTAGTGAGGTCATGGGCCTTCAAAAAGAATCTACTGCCACCACTGTGGTGGAGACCAGAATAATTCCTTAGTACTTTCCAAATCTTACTCTTGTACTCACAGATTAGTGCAGCTACGACTCCTCATCAAAGAAGCTTCTAAGTAAAGCAAGTAGAGAGCATCAGAGAAAAACATAACTGGACACAATAGAAAGATCAACAGATCTTGGGGATCCCAACCCCAATGGTCACATCTACACTACAGTTCTTGCATCTATGACTCAGGAAATATTATAGAAGAAGGGGCAGAAAGACCTTAAGAGCCAGAATATAAGAATTCTGCTGTGAAGCAGTCTCTTCTAGAAATGGTTTTATAAACAAGAATGGAAAATGGCAAAATCAATATACATATTAGCATGAAAAGGAAAATATCAAATGGCTTCCCACCACTACACAAAGAACTACAGGAAACTAATGATTGTTGGGAGAATAAAAATTAATGTATCTTTGGGGATGATGAGCAAGAAAACAGACATAAGGCTGATGGAAATGATGAAGACAATATATTATTTGAAGATGTATTCAATAAAAAGATAAAATCATTAAAGATAACTCAATCTGAAATGAAAATGGAATTGAAAAACCAAATAATCCAATGAAAAAACAAAAGGGAAAGAATTACAAGTAGAATTAATGAAGTGGAAGCCTATCAGGACTCAAAGATAAAGTAGGCTCTAGACCATATAAGCAAAAAAAAAAAAATGAACTTAAAAAGAACACAAGAAAGGAACATTTAAGAATGTAGCTCACTATGAAAAGACTACCATAAAATTATAATAAAAGAGAGAGAAGACTCCCAAGTCAATGACCTTAGACAACCAAAGATTCAACGATGTCATAGAATAAAGCTTGCCCAAATTGAGGAAAGAGACACCCAAATATATGCCAGAGGCACACAGAATACCAAGTAGAAAAGACCAGAAAAGAAACTCCCCATGGAATATCATAATTGCAACACTAAGTATACAGAACAAAGAAAGAGTATTTCAATATGCAAAATAAAAAAGTCACATGTAAAGGACAACTCTTCAGAATAATAGCTAAATTGTCAGTGAAAATTTGAAAGTCAGAACCTTGGGAAATATATTCTCCATCCTAAAAGATCATAACTGCCAACCTGAGCTAATATACACAACAAAACTACCCACCAGAGTCAAAGGAGAGAGAGAGAGAATTTTCCATAATTAAAATGGGTTTAAAATGTATATGTAGCAAATCAAACCTAAAAACAATGCATGGAGCAATATTTCAAGAAGAGAAGAATATGCATAGCCAAAGAGTGTAGAAAGAAAACAAATGAAGCTATAATTATTGAAGTAAATATCACAACTGAGAACACAAAGAATACCATAAAAACAAACAACACAGTGACTGAACTTTACATGTACCTTTCAATAATAACTTTAAATATTAATGTTTCAATTGTTCTATCAAAAGACACTGGCTAGATGAATGGATCAAGAAACAAAATCTATTTTTATATTGTTTATGAGAAATGCATAGTCTTTAAAGATAGGTACCACATTAAATTAAAGGATGGACAAAAATCCTCCAATCAAATGGGACCAGGAAACAAACAGGCGTTACTATTTTAATGCCTGAAAGAATAGACTTCACAAAATAAAACCAATCAGAAGTGATAAAAAGAGCCAGACATGGTGGCATACACCTTTAATCTCAGTATTTGGGAGACAGAGGCAGGCAGATCTCTATGAGTTCAAGGCCAGCCTAGTCCACGGAGTAAGTTCCAGGACAGCCAGGGCTGTATACAGAAAAACCCTGTTTTGAAAAATCTAAAACTAAAAACAAAAACAAAAACAAAAAACCCCAAGAAGTGATAAAGAAGTACACTTCAGTCTAACCAAGGGAATAATTAACCAAGAAGACATTACTGCCTTAAACATACATGCACAAATCTCTGGTGTTTTCAATTTCATAAAAACCTATCATTTGTAATTAAAGACATGGATTAGCATGATCCCATTACAAGCAATTGATTTAACCCCCCCCCCCAAGACATGTCACTTGGGGAATAAAATAAAATAAGCAGAGAAACATCAGAATTAAATGTCATCATACATCAAACGGACTTAACATATCTAAATAGTCTACCCAAACACCAAAGTATACACATTCTGCTGAGCAGTCCATGGAAGCCTCTCTAAAGTAGACAACATCCTGTAACACAAAACAAATTTTCACAAATTCAGAAAGATTGAAATAATGCCACGTATCCTATGTGACCATACACAACAAAATTTAAAATCAACAGCAAACATATTTCTAGTAAGTACACAAACTCAGGAAGATTAAACAACTCATTGCTGAATGATGAGTGGGTCAAGGAAGAAATCAAGAAAGAAAAAAAATTCCCTAGAACTAAATGAAAATTAAAACACAATACAACAAAACCTTTAGGACACACCGAAGGCCAAGGGAAATTACAACATTCAGCACCTACATTAAAAAGTCACAAATAGCACAAATAAGTGACTTAATGATGCAACTCAAAGATTTGGAAAGACAAAAATAAACTAAGCCCAAACACTGTTGGTAATAAGAAATAATAAAAACAAGAGCATAAATTAATGAAATAGAAACAAAGAAAACAATACAAGTCAATGTATCTAAGAACTAGTTCTCTGAGTAGATAAACAAGATCAACAAACCTTTGAACCAACTAACTGGAAGAAGAAAAGAGACTACAAGTTAACAGAATCGGTAACGAAATGGGAAACATTGCAACAGAAACCAAAGAAATTTGTAATATTATAATGGAATATTTTAAAAACCTGTACTCTATTAAGTTGAAAAATCTAAAGGAAATGGACAAATTTCTAGAGTCAGCCAAACCACCAAAAATGCACCAAGAAAAGATCAACAACCCAAATAGACTCATAACAAATGAAGAAATTTAAACAAGAAAAGCCTTCTAACTAAAACAAAACCTCAGATTCAGATGAATTCACAGCAGAAATATTATAAAGAAGATTACAGATAATCCTTTTTAAACTATAAAAGCAGAAGAAAACAGAAGAATTCTCAAAATCCTATGGTTCCAACATCACTCTAATATCAAGTCCATGTAAGAACATACAAAAGGGGAAACTAAATGCTAGTATCTCTCATGAACATCATTTCAAAAATGCTCAACTCACAAAATGAATACTGGCATATATTGCAAAGAGGAGCCACCATGACCAAAGTGGTTATATTCCTGAGATGTGGGCATGGTTCAACACACACAAGTCAATAGATGTAATAAATCACATAACTGTACTGCAAGGTAATAAAAAAAATCACACAATCATCTCAGTATAGGGGGGAACCTTTCACAAAATCAAACATGCCTTCATTATGAAAGTCCTACAGAGAGTAGGACTGGAAGAACCATACCTCAACATAATAAAGGGTATATATGACAGACTCACAGCCAACACCATCCTAAATGGTGAAAAACTTTAAACAATCCCACTGAAATCAGAAATGAGTTGGGGCTGTCCACTATCACCATTTCTTTCTTATATTGTACTCAAAGAACTAACTGGACCAATAAAGCCAGAAAATAAAATTAATGGGGTACAGATATGGAAAGAATCAAATTATCTCTGTTTGTAAATGACATAATATTAAACATTAGAGATACCAAAAATTACACCAGAAAACTTCTAGAAACAATGAAAAATTTCAACAATATGGCTGAATACAGAACCAACTTGTAAAAATCAGTATCATTCTATAGACCCCCAATAAACATACATACACTATTAACACACTCCTATTCACAATAAATTCAAAGGAAATAAAATCTTTAGGAATAAACATAAACAAGAAGGTGAAAGACTTCTATAATAAAAAATTACATATCTGAAAAAAAACAGATAGAGAAAGACCAATAAAACGAAAAGATTTCCCATGCTTGTGAACTGGTATAATTAGTATTGTCAAAAAAGGATCACTCTATCAAAATATATTCACAGATTCAGGGCAATCGACCAGCTCATTTTTCACAGAAATAGAAAAATCTATTATAAAATGCATATGGAATCACAAAAGACACCAGATACTCAAAATAATCCTAAATAAAATGAATAATGCTAGAAGGACTATCATTCCAGATCTCAGGATATATTACAGGGCCATAGTAATAAAAAGAATATGGTACTGACACAAAAAACAGACATGCATGTAAAGACAGTGGAGCAAAATCAAAGACTTGAATGTGAATGTGCATAATTACAGGCAACTAATATTCCACAAGATGATACACAATTATTTCCAACATATGATGATGGAAAAGACAGATATTCACACGTAGAAGAATGAAATTAGATTTATATCTATTGCCTTACAGTTTTAATAAAAACTAACTACAAATAGATGGAAGACCTAAATGTGAAAAGTGAAACACTGAAACTGTTAGAAGAAGGTATATGCTGTATCATACAGGATATAGGTGAAGGAAAGACCTGAATCTGACCCCATTTCCTACTGGGGAATAGGAAAGGAGGCCAACAATTGACAAATGGGACTTCATTAAACTAAAAACTGTCTGTGCAGCCAAAGAAACAATCAATTGAGTGAAGATAAAGCCAACAGAATGGGGGAGAATTTTTGGTCAGATATACATCTCACAGATGTTTAATATTCTAGATATTAAAGAACTCCAAAAACAATGAGTCAAAATATAAATAAACTATTGGATCTGAACAGAGAATTCTCAAAAGATGAAATAAAAAATAGCCAATAAATATCTTTTTAAAATGTTTATTCATTACTTCAAGTTACATCTCCATCACAGTGCCTTCTTTCCACCCCTCCCAGTCTTGCCCTCCCCTCTTCTACCCTCTATCCCTCCCATCCCACTCCTCTGGAGTGGAGTATCCCTACATAACAGTCCCCTGCCCCAGTTCAGTAGTCATATGAGGGACAAGAGCCTCCTCATATACTGGGGGCCTACATGGCAGCACCACTAGGGTAAAATATCTCATTGACAGGTAACAAAGTCTATGTTCCATCCTACTTCTGGGTATCCACTCAAATGATTCCTCACCAAACCACAAGGACGTTTCCTCATCCATGTTCATAGCAGCCTTATTTGTAATAGCTAGAAACTGGAAACAATCCAGATATCCCTCAACCGAGGAATAGATTTAAAAAAAAAAAAACTGTGGTACATCTACACAA
This sequence comes from Lophiomys imhausi, assembly GCA_907164525.1. Lineage (NCBI taxonomy): Eukaryota > Metazoa > Chordata > Mammalia > Rodentia > Muridae > Lophiomys > Lophiomys imhausi. The sequence goes on from CAJQZJ010000553.1 coordinate 718,274, forward strand.
TGGAATATCACTCAGCCAACAGAAATAACAAAATCAAGCAATTTGCAGCCAAATGGATGGAACTAGAGAAGCTCATCCTGAGTGAGATAATCCAGACTCAGAAGGATGCACATGGCATCTATTCACTTATAATCAGATTTTAGCCATATAGTACAGGATAACTATACTACAACCAATGCTCCAAAAGGAATAAATATCTTTTAAAATGTTCATTTTATCTAGAAATTGTGGAAATTCAAATCAACACAAATTTGAGAGTTTATCTTACTCCAGTCATAATAGTATCAACAACAAAAAAAAACAATAAATGAAGGAAGAAAGATGAGAGGGAAAGGGAAGAGAGGACAGGAGAAATGCTACAGAGGATGTGGGGGAAAGGCATCCCTCATTCATTGATGATGAGTCTGCAAACTGGTCCAACCATTCTGCGAATCAGTGTGAACAATCTTCAACAAGCTAAAAACAAGTCTAAAAATATGTTCTAACTATACCATGCCTTGTTATATGGCCAAAGATCATCCTATTCCACATATACTCTGCTTAGCCATGTTCAATGATGCTCTAGGAAACAGAAACAATTTTAATCTCTTTCTAATGACAAGTGGATAATTAAATGTGCTACATATTCACCATAGAATACTATTCAAGTCAAGAAAAAAAATGAAATCATGAACTTTAAGGGTAGATGGGTGGAACTAGAAAAGATAATATTTGTAGAGGTAGCATAGACAGACCCAGAAAGACAAATATCACATGTTCACTCTCATCTGTGATTCCTAGTTCCAAAATTCAGATGTGAGTATACAACCTGAAGTAAATACACACACACACACACACACACACACACACACACACACACACACACACACACACAAAACAAAACAACCCCCCCAAAAAATTTAAAGACATTCAAGATGAAGGGGGGAATAGAGCTGGAAATTGAAGAGTATACATGATTTGAAGGAGGAAATGGGGAAAAGGTGGGAGAACATTATTAGGGAGGGGACAAGGAGATAAGGAATGAAAGAGAAGAAATAAAGAGGATAAGATATCTGAAAGTCAAAAGGAAACATTATCTATTTACCCCAAATTTCATATAACATACATAAGTCTATGAATACATCATATATAGTTTAAAGGGAAATTTCTCATCTTGGCTGATAACATTCACCTCAAAAAACAATAGACTAACAGAACCCCCAACAGTAGTAATGAAAAGTCCCCCTTTGAATTCCTAGTCAGTGCTCTCTAAGAGACTTCCCAAACATTACAAGTTTTGTCTGTTGCCCTTGGTTATCTTTTAGAAGTTGAAGTTAAGTCTGTATTGCTAAAGACACAATGTACTTTGGATACAGAACTCACAGGATCTGAGCTGGATGTAACCTGAAAGCCTCCTCCCTAAAGACTAGCTTTCATGCTTCCAGAAGATACCATTTAAGCTTCCAAGGGATGGAAGCAACCAATAGTCCTACTTATCTATGACACCTACAAACCAGAGCATTGCCCAGCATGGCACAATAAGTCTAAGGGTATAATTATGGCATGAGTACTTTGTTGGTAACTAAGAGCTTTCTAATTGAACTTAAGGTCTGCTCAACAAAATGGAAATCTTACCTGGTACTGGAAACCTATACAACTACCCCGGGGATAGTGAAGTGGTGGATCTTGGAGAAGAACCTACAACCACCACTTTAGTAAACAAACATAATCCCTAACTACATTCTAAATATTTGCCTTTATACTGGCAGATAAGTAAGTATAGGTCTCACCACTCAAAGAAATGTTTCCTTATAACAGAGAACATTATCAAAACCACAACAGATCAAAATGCAGAGATCAAGTGATCATGTGGTACCCAGCCCCAACTGATATATCTATAGCACAAACCCTGTAACTAAGGCTTAGGGATAATATTCGAAGAGGGGGTGAGAACAGGAAGTTTGTTGTGAGATTTTGTCAGAGAAGCCTCACCTATGAGCAAGAATGATCCCAATAGACGTGCTAACTTGGAAGTGGGATATCTCATGATGCCCCATCTCTAGACAAAAAAAAAAAAAAAAAAAAAAAAAAAAAAACAAAACAAAAAAAACCTACTGGCAGGACCCTCCCAATTGGTTATCCAATAACAAGTGGTCAGTAGCTCACTTGAAATAATATACATATAAGTAACAATATACAGACTGAGCAGTTTGTATCTATATTCATATATATATGTATGAATATATGTATGTGTATATATACATATATATATATATAAAACAGCAATTAAAAGAAAAGAGTCTATGAAATTAAAAGAAGAAGCAAGGGACTACATTGGAGGGATTGTAGATTGTAGGGAAGAAAGGGAAAGGGGAAGTGAACTAATTCTATTTTAATTTCAAAAAACCTTTTTTAAAAAACTCAGCTTTTAACTGAACTTTACTAACAACAAAGGTATAAGAAAGCAGAATGCTAATAAATTATCCCTGCCACACTCAGCTTTTCAGTTCCATTACTTCCAGGCTGCTATGGGGGAAGAAAGAGCTGCTGCATAATTATTATTAGGACTACCTGACAACACCTAAATGAATGTGGAAGAAAAACTTACCATAAGATCTCAATGGCGTAGAATAGGGGGTACTGTCAGGAGCTGACATGTCTCGATATCAAAAAAATCTTAATTTAAGAAAACATCTTTGAATGCCATATTCTGCAGATCTCTTGGGGTTTTTGAAAATGCCCTATCTATCTCTTGTATTTAGATAAGCAAATGTTGCTTGTCTCTTAACAACTTGATTTCTGAGTAGCTTAGAGAATATCTGTGATAGACTGTCATAGTAGCTAACAAGGTGACATGCATGCATGACTAAGAGTTTGTTTTTCTTAACTATCCTAAACAGTTTAAGACGGTTGGTATCAAGAGGCCAGAGCTTCACATTTCATTTTTAAGAATTACTAGGTACAATACCTTTAAGAAGTGTTACCTTTAATTGTGTAACAATATACAAAGATCAATACCAATGTGGCCAAATATACTCTTAATTTTGTGTCAATATACAAAGATCAATGCCTATGTAGCCCAATACAATCTTAATATTGCATCAATATACAAGGGTCAATACCATTGTGGCCAAACATAATCTTAATTTTGTATCAATATACAAAGATCAATACCGATGTAGTCCAATACAATCTTAATTTTGCACATTATATAATGGTCAATACCACTTTAGCCAAATATAATACTAATTTTGTATCAATATACAAAGGTATAATGGTTGAATTAGTGGCAAGCCTATCTCTTGGCATGAAAAACCCCTTGCTTCAACTGTAGACAGAATGCTGTCCAAAAAGGACAAAACTTGGTAGCAGGTAAGTCGACAGCCTAGCTCTGTCACGACAGGGTAGGTAAGTCCTTCATAATTCCTGCTGTACAATCAATGTCTGTCAGAGAAATGCGACCAAAAGGCTGAAGATTGATGCTGTAACGTATGGAGAGAAAACGGGAACTGTCCAGGCAGCCACTGATATGTCATTTCTTAGTTTTGGAAGATGCAGGCCCTGCGCTTCCTACATAATCAGATATATTTATCCCTCTCAGGTCTCTGAGGTGGTTGAAGAATAGATAGCTAGAGTCTCATAGTTAAATTTTGAGTTGTTTAGGAATCAAGAGGATGTTCTGGATCTAAGAAGATATTTTTAAAATTGTGATGCAAGTTAGTATGAAAGCTGAGTCAGATATAGAACTTTAAACTCATGGAGATGGTTAGATAGTAGAATGTTAAAGTCAGGTGCCAAATACATATGGACTGGACATTGGGAATGTATGCTAAGCCATATAACTCTCATAATTGTGGCGTATTTATATCTGTTGTTTTGTATAGTATTTACTGTTATAAGAGAAGGAACCATTTGTTGGACTGAAAGGGGGAGCTGTTGGGGGGAAGAGGGTGGAAGGGTGGGACAGGAGGGGGAAGTAGGGAAGGGATTGTGACTGAGATGTAACTTGAAGAAATAAAAAAATAAGGTATAAAAATAAATAAATAAATAAATGAGCATCCCCCCCCAAAAAAAAAATCTCAATGGCATTACCTTGGCATAGCTCAGAAGAACACTTGATTCTGCCTGGTGTAGGATAGAAGATATGTCTATGCTCAGTGTTTCTGGCATTAATCTTTGGAAAATCAGCACAGTGTCTGCTTCTGTCAATTAAAAACTACTTCTGAGATCCCTTGTGCTCCAACAGGTTCTTCTCTGTATTTTCACACTAATGGATAAACGCATTCACAGGCTATAGGATAGGTGTTCTTAAGCCAGAAAGTTCTTGTGAAAGGTTTTGAGTCACTGGGGCTGCACTTTTCAGATGACTGTGTAAGATAACTTGAATATTTCATTGAAGAATATGTAGAACAATGTATATGAAATTACTTTGTTCATTTAACAAAGACTTACTGAACATTAACTCTGTGTAATAAGTACCTGGGATACAATGTAAAAAGTCTTTTTTTGAAGAATTTTTCCTACAGATAACACAAAAAGTAAACATTTAGGTTAGTCAGTTTAAGGCTTGTAAATCCACAGAATGATCTAAACATCTGAATCATAATTCTAGGAAAGAAAGGATATTAAAATTTAATTTAATCATTTTAGTGTGTGACATTATAAGCAATAATTATTTTAAGGCTATAACAGGGGACTGAAGCAATTACTTTCGCTGAATTTTTTGTACAATACATAGACTTCTTTTTCACCTGTAAACCACTTTTTTAAGCAAAAAAGCTTGATGTAACTTTGTAATTATTTTCAGACACATTATTTGTGGAATATAATGGGCATCTCATTTATACATATTCACCTTCTAACTTAAAGTGTGCATATATAGACACACACACACTCTCTCTCTCTGTGTGTGTGAGAGAGAGTATGCGTGGTGTGTGTGTTTTTCTCATTGTAAAATTTGAGCCACAATTTTGTCTCAATACGTGTTTTTAAACATTGTTATCTCACAAGCAGATCATATGATATTAAGTATTCCTTAAAAACAGTTTGCAAAAGCTCAATCATCCTCTTTCCAGACCCTCCATCCTTTTGGAGCTCAACCTCTTGATGAAGGCAAAGGATCTCTCCAGTTCTTCTCTGCTGCCCATTTCAGCATTTTTTCAAGATCATCTCTATTCCTTTGTGACTCCTACCTACCCACAGAACATTTCTCTATGAGAAACCCACAGCAGACACAGTACGTAACTTTTATTCTGCCTACTACTGTCCTCCATTCTTGTTTCTTCAGACTTACTTTTAGTTCTGCTGCAGCCTGCCCACAGGAGCCCCTCCTTTCAGCCCTCTTTCATCAATATTGGGATTAGTTTCTTGGAGTAGATACAGGGTCCACCCAGTTCTTCCCATCTGCCCGGTCCAGACTTTGCTGCTTTCTCATTTCCATTCCTTTGTGACCCCTACCACCCCACTAACCAGCACAACAACTGTCTATCAGGGACCCCACAGCCACTACACTTGGTTAGGATTCAGAGTAGGCAATATCGACCAAAGGATGGAACACCCATCCAACAAAGATGGGACCAAATATCTACACTTCAAATGTCATAACTCCAGATTCCTAGATCCAAACAGGAAAACACAAACATGAACAACCAAAATAAAATGTCTCTTCCAGAAGCCAACAACCCTAATGTAATGGTCCTGGAGAAAAATAATTTAGCACAAATCAAGGACTCCAAAAATAGCAATTTTGAATATGTTCAAGAACTTTAAAGAGGATAAGTATAAATGCCTTAATAAACACTACAAAAAACAGACAGTTGAATGAAATAATGAAAATGATTCAAGACATGAAAATAGAATTTAACAAAGAAATAGAATCATTAAAGAAAATGCAAACTGAAATAAAACTAGAAATGAAAACTTTAGGATGTCAAACAAAAACCTCATGAGTAAGCCTCTCCAGCAGATTATAGACATGGAAGAGAAAATTCTAAGTCTTGCAGGCAAGGTAGAAGAAATGGATAGTTCAGCCAATGAAAATTTTAAATCTAAAATAATCCAGGCACAAAACATCCAGGAAAGTTGGACACTGTGAAAAGACTAAACCCGTCAATAATAGGAACAGGGAAATGACAAGAAATCAAGGCCAAAGACACAGAAAACATCTTTTTAAAATTTGTAGAATAAATTTTCCTCATTCTAAATAAGAAGATAATTATCAATTCACAAGAGGCATACAGAACATGAAATAAACAGGACCAGAAAAGAAAATTCCCCATGACACATAATAATCAAAACACTAAATGTACAGAACAAAGAAAAAATATTAAAAGCTGCAAGGGAAAAAGGCCAAGTCACATATAAGGGTTGGTGCATTAGAATAACGTTTGATTTTCAGTGCAGACTCTGAAAGACAAAAGAGAGACCACAGATGTCATCCCAGACTACTATATTTAACCAAACTATTAATTGCAATCAACCAAGAAAGATAGCATTTCACAATTAAAAACAAATCTAAGCAATTTCTGTCAATCAATCCAGTCTTATTAAAGGCACCAGAAGGAAAACATCAATCTGGAAATAAGGATAAGAGATAAAAAGGAATAAGTTACCACTAAATATTTAATCAAAAGAGGAGTGGGGGGAAACTCCATACTGCCACAACAAAATATCAGGAACCAGTAAACACTGTTCATTTATAACTCCTAATATTAAAGGTATCACCCAATATAAAGGCATAGACAAACAGATAATATTAGAAAGCACGATCCATCTTTCTGCTGCATCCAAAAACACACTTCACCAGGAAGGACAGATGTCCCCTTAGGGCAAATAGATGGATAAAAGTATTCTGAGCAAATGAACCCAAGAAGCAAGCTAACATAATTATTATAATACCTGACAAAATAGACTTTAAACCAAAACTAATCAGAAGAGATATGAAGGACACTACAGGTTCATTAAAATAAAAGATTCATCAAGAGGATATTACAGTTCTCAACCTTTGTTTGCCAAGACAATGGCAACCAAGCTCATAAGAAACACAACTATAGCTAAAATGACATATTAACCCTAACACACTGATAAAGTGCAGGCCTGGGTTCTGCTTCTGCCCTCAGAGTGTCCAGGCACCATTGAGTACAGGGTTGGACTGGAAGGAATGAAGCTTAGCCTGATGGGTGGGTTACCCAGGACTTTGGTCAGATGGTGAATCTGGGGAGAAAAAGCCTTTTCTGGAGAAGTCTTTCAATGAAACAGCTCTTGTACAAAAAACCCACTAAATTATTTAACCAGTATTTTATATTATATTTAATTGATTGGTGGCTAGTAATCCTTAACCAGACATTATAAATGAGTACACACAGACACCATGTGGACTTTAACAAGCCTTGGCCTGAATTGAGCAATCTTGGCCCATCTAAGCTAGCTCTTAATTCTATTACCCAAATATGACCCCATATATACATACATCCCCTTGGACTGCTATTCTCCACACTAGCCAATGTTCCTGGCCACATGGAGTGAGGTTCTTTTTTCTAACCCATGGTGTGCACTGGGGCATGCAAGCTCAGAACAGGGAAGGACTGATTTTCAGGTTTTGGACATGTCTTGACCTCACTCTTGCCACCCCCCTCCCAATAGTGGGTAACTGCACTATCCTACTTCTCTGCAACAGACACGTCATCCAGACAAACACCTAACAGAAATGCTGGAGATGAATGACATCATTAAATAAATGGACCTGACAGATATTACAGCCAAACACTAAATAATGTATTTTATTCTCAGGATCTCATGGAACTTTCTCCACACTTGACAACATATTAGGAAACAAAGCAAGTCAGCATAGATATAAGAAATTTTAAATAAAACTCTACATCCTATCTGACCATCATGGATTAAAGCTTGGCATCAACAACAATAGAAATAGCAGAAAGTTTACAAACTCTTGGAAACCAAACAACTCAATACTGAATAAAAATTGAGTCATGACAGAAATCAAGAATTTAAGAAGTTTTTATAACTGAGTAATAATGAATACAATACACTCAAACTTATGAGGTACAAAAAAGGTGGTTTAAAGAGGCAAGTTCGTAGCACTAAGTGCCTACATAAAAAACTAGAGAAATCATAATTAATTACACACATGAAAGATCCAGAAAAATAAGAATAATTAGTTCCCCCCAACATTTATCAATTATATATCTGAGAGGTTTTATTAGTCAGGGTTCTCTAAAGGAACAGAATTTACAGAATGATTTTATATATGTGTGTGTGTTTATAATATATACAAATTATTATTTATGGAATCATGCATATAAAATACATAATAACTATTATATATAATTATAATATGTAAAATATATTATATTTTACTTATATTATACATAAAATTTTTATATATATATATATATATGATTTATTATAATGGCTTACAAGCTGTGGTCCAAGTAGTCTGACAATGGTTGTCTACAAATACAAGGTCCAAAAATCTAGTAGTTGTTCAGTTCAGGAGGCTAGATGTCTCAGCTAGTATTCAGTAAATACCAATGAAGAAATGGACTTGCTAGCAAGAGTAAGTAGGTAAAGACAGCAAGCTTCCTTCCTCCATAACCTTTATATAGGCTGCCAGCAGAAAGTGTGGCCCAAATTAAAGATATATCTTCCCACCTCAAAGATCTAGATCCAAAGCATATATTCCCATCTGATGGGTCTTCCCACTTCAAGTGATTTAGTTAAGGACAAAAATCCTCCCAGGTATGTCCAACTGTTTTGGCTTTAGTTAATTCCAGTTGTAGTGAAATTGACAACCAAGAATAGCCATCACAAAAAGTTAGTATCTAGAACATATAAAGAACTCAAAACAAAACAAAAACCCTGAACATCAATGACACAAATAACATAATCTAAAAATGATGGGGATCCTGTGTCACATGTGCATCAGTAGGTGGCAGAGAGGAGAAAGGCTAAGTTTACATTCAGTATACGTTCATCTGAATGAATGCTAGCCTAACATTCTCTGAAAAAAGCAAGCCTGAGACCATTACTAGTTTGGCTCTAGGGGGCCTGGACAGAGAGCTAGCCACCAGTGACCACCACCAATCCAGCACTAGGCAAGCACCAGATGGGCTCCCAAGACAGAAGACAAGCCAAATACTAGAAGAACCTTGCCTGGTCCTTGATTTGGGGGTTGTGGGTGAGTCGGCCCCAGGGGTGTGACTGTGGGAGAGCTAGCCTTGCCTTTTGCCTGCTTTAAGTTGGTGTTGGTAAGAGAGATCCTCCCCACTCTCTTTTGCCCTCCCCACATGTAGCAAGTGGGAGAACTGGTTCTGATTGTGTCATGAGAGCAGGAAAGCTGTCCAGCCCCTTACCTGCTGCAGCACTCTGAAGAGCAGGCCCTGCACCTTACTTGATTAGCATAGTGGAACTGGCCCTGGATGTGGGGGTTGCAGACTCAGAACTAGGATTTTGAGTTGGCCCACCCTAACATATACCCTACAGACGAACTGCTAGAGTACATGAAGAGGCCAGTTCCACAGACCCAAAACCACAGGATCTCCATGACACAAGGCAACAACAGAAAATCAGAGAGGAGTCCCAGTGAGATTCCAGTATTGACTAAGTAGCAGAAGCCAGAAACCTCATACCACACCACGAAGCCATTATAATGAACATTTGTAAGTAAAACAAAAAGTGTGGACAAAATGGAATATTGTGGGACACACTGAAACACACTGTAGCTTCCAAAATAAGATTTTTTTTTTCTGTTGGGAGAGATTGCAAGGGAGGAGAGCGGGTTTGAGAGGAGGTAGGAGATGGGTAGGAACAGGGTGCTTAATTGCAGTAGGCTCTAATTAACAGAGACACACAACCAAACAATATGCAGAAAGTGAGAGACTTTAGAGCACTAAGTCCTCAGTGGGATGTCTTTATCAAACCCTCCCCTCAAGGCTCAGAGATCTATGAGGAAGAGGAGGTGGAAAGACTGTCACAGCCAGAGGTGGAGGATGATTCCAGGGAAACTGTGTCTTGAAGACACAACAGGACTGATGTATACACATATGAACTCACAAAACTGTGACAAAACACACAAGACCTGCTCAGATTCAGACACAACAAAAATCTCAGCACCTAGAAAGAAAAGTGGACACTAAATCCCACCCCTAACCAAGAAGCTATTTGTAATTGGTGTTTACTGGGAAGGGGAAAATCAATTTTTCTCCAATAGAGTATCATTGAGTATATCAGCCATAATTCAGGATGGGCCAACATAAAATAGACTCCATGTTTTGTGTGTGTGCGTGCGCACGGGCGCACGTGCACTTTCTTTTGGAGTCTTACTGGGTTTTGTTTGTTTTGATTTTTTTTTAAAGAGAGAGCATAAGAAGGGATTTGGGGAGGATCTGGGAAGGGACTAGGTGGGAGGAAATATGATCAAAATATATGAAAAAAAGAGAGTTGTATTCTTTACTTTTCTGCCTTAGACCATTTAGAAGAAATGATGAGCCATTGAAGGAATATTTAAAAGAAACACTGGTGTGCATTAACTGAAGTTCTCAGGGGGAAAAAGCCACACATACATTGAACATTGTAGATGGCTCATTAAGTCTTGGATATAATAGAGGGCTCAACTGCTGCTGTCCCAGAGTTGCACTATCTTAAACTATCTTAGCCCTCCCCCCACTCAAAATGGCCATGTATTGTTCACCTCTCTGCGTGACCTAACATTCTTCCCAGCTGTTAGGTAAGTTCTTTTGGAATGTGTGCACAGATCCTCAGCTTTCACTGACCCAAAGGCTGGGAATGTTGTCAGATAGTATCTGAAGCCTCCAGCAGAAGTTTTTCCAGTTTGCTGTACCACGCCTACCCAACACTTCCACCAATGTATTTTAAAGGTTTCTTGATTTATAGTTCTCTTTGTTTTGTGGCTATAAAAATTTCATGAGGTCAGTTGGGTAAGAGGCTTAGTTTACAAAGGCATTTGTGGCAAAAGCCTGCAGATATCAATTAATGGAATTCAAGTAAAGGTGGAAGGAGAGAAGTGACTACACAATGTTATCTTCTGATCCCACATGTGCACGTGGGCTCCACCCCACCCCCTCCTAACTCATGCACGTCATGAACACACAGGATAATAAGAAACAAACAACAAAATACTCCATGAAACTGTTCACCACATTGGAACATAGAATTTGGGGTAACCTAAAATTGTGGTCCTGGGTCTTGGTCACTCATATTTGACTCCAGAATAAACTATCTTTTGTTTATTTTGAGATTAGAGCTGTGTTTTTATGTTCACACTAAAAATTGTGTTTCCAGTCCAGCATGATGGCACAGGCCTTTAATCCCAGCACTGGGGAGGCAGAGACAAGCAAATCTCTGAGTTCCAAAACAGCCAGGGCTACACAGAGAAACCCTGTCTCAAAAAACAAAAACAAATCCTGTTTCCAGAGTGCTTAATAACTACAGAAAATACTCATGACACAAATGACAAAGTAATCTGTAAGTGTATAGAATATGTTCTCAAATATGAAAGATTATAGAACAGATATATTAATAAGAGAGAAATCAGCTTAATAAACATTTTGCTGTTTGTCTAGTTTTTACAACTAAAGTTAGTTTTATTTTTTATTTCACTGAGCTTTAGAAAACCAAATACCAGCATATTTCCCTTATGCTTAAAAAAACATTAAAAAATCTTTACGATGAATGATCCGGTAAAAAATAGAGTTTAAGTTAACATGGTGGACCATGCACGACTTTTCCCACTGAGATTTCAAATCCCCTAAAAGTGAACGAAATTGTAGATTTGCTTATACAATTTCTCCCACCCCGTGTATTTTTCTTTCTTTCTTTTTCTCTTTTCTTTTCTTTTTCTGCTTGTGAGGAATTCCTGGGAGATAGAAAGCAGATGGAGCTTCAGTGAAGTATGCAGTTGGTCAGCAGAGAGCCGGCAGAGGTGGGGGGGGGGGGGGGGCCGCCCTGGCGGGGCGGGGGGGGGGGGAAAGGGGGGGGGGGGGGGGGGGTAGGGGGGGGGGCCGCAAGAGTAAAGGAGAGGGCCTGTGTCAGTGTGGCTGCCCCAAGAGCGGAAAGCAGGACGGAAGCGGGAGGGGTGGAGGAAAGGAGAGGGCGGGCTCAGAGGAGGAGGATTCCCAAAAGCAACAAAAATCCCAGTTCCGCAGATTGGCCAAACTGACAAGCGCTGCCAAGACCAGGCCGCGCAAACTGCTAGGAGGCTACCACTGCCTGCACTTTCTTTGCTGCAACCATCCCTGTTATCTCGACTTCACCACGTTAACTGTCGTCTTCTTCTCTGTTGCCGTTCTGCGACTTCACTAGCATTGACAACAACAGCTAAGTGGCGGATTCTGGCTGGGACTTGGGCTTGGGAGTCAGGGAAGGCGCCAGGCGCGGACAGAACGAGCCGCTGCCGGGAGAGCCCGCCATCTCTCTCTAGCCATCACTATTGCAATCTCCTCTCCCTGAAGGGGGAGAAAGCTCTAGTAAGAGGCACTCCCTGTCTCAGTTCCCAGTCAGTTAGCTCGTTTCTGACAAAATCTAGAGGGGACGGACATAGTCTCTCAGATCGCGAAAAAAAAAATCTCCCACTGGATAGTGTCGGCTATTCGTCAGCTTGTTAAGCAAAGGGCAGCTTTGCTTTGGCAACCTAAGCCTTGAGCCATGTCTCCTCCGACCGTGCCTCCTACTGGGGTGGATGGTGTGTCTGCCTACCTGATGAAGAAAAGGCACACTCACAAGAAGCAGCGGCGTAAGCCTACTTTCCTCACTCATAGGAACATCGTGGGCTGCCGCATTCAACACGGCTGGAAAGAAGGCAATGAGCCAGTGGAGCAATGGAAGGGTACTGTGCTCGAGCAGGTTTCTGTGAAGCCCACTCTGTATATAATCAAATATGATGGCAAAGACAGTGTGTACGGACTAGAACTGCACAGAGATAAGAGAGTTTTAGCTCTAGAAATTCTTCCTGACAGAGTTCCTTCTCCTCGCGTTGATTCTCGCCTGGCAGATTCCCTAGTTGGGAAGGCAGTGGGACATGTGTTCGAAGGCGAGCATGGCAAGAAAGACGAGTGGAAGGGTATGGTGTTGGCGCGAGCCCCCATAATGGATAATTGGTTTTACATCACCTATGAGAAAGATCCGGTCCTCTATATGTACACACTGCTGGATGACTACAAAGACGGCGACCTGCGTATCATTCCAGACTCCAACTATTACTTCCCTGCAGCAGAACAGGAGCCTGGGGAGGTGATTGACAGTCTTGTGGGCAAGCAGGTGGAACACGCCAAAGACGATGGATCCAAAAGAACTGGAATTTTTATCCATCAGGTGGTGGCCAAGCCATCTGTCTACTTCATTAAGTTTGATGATGATATTCACATTTATGTCTACGGTTTGGTGAAGACCCCGTAAGTTTATAGTGTACTCTGTCTGCAAAACTAGTGGAACCATTAGAACTAAAATATCTTACGTTCTCAAAATTCTGTGTTTTGAGAACAACTTTGAGGTCAAAAGTTCAGGACAGTGGGTAAATCGTATATGTGCCTCTATATCTTATATTGACTAATTCCCAATTTTGACTCAAGTGTATGTTGGTACTTATGCTGTTTATTGGTTTTGTAATTGGAAATTTAGATAGGTTGCTAAGGGGGAAAAAGAGTGTTTGAGTCGACTGAAACAATTGAAAAGTAGACAAACTGTGCAATGTGTCTTCTGCTCCCTCACCCCTCTTTTTCTTTTTCCAGGTAATTTGTTGGAGAACTTGGCGTTTATCTTCGGATGCTTTCCCGGCTCTCAAGCAGGAAGATTGATGTAGCTTTTGTAAAA
>CAJQZJ010000558.1:0-56688 GCA_907164525.1 Lophiomys imhausi
TTTTTTTTTTCTTTATTGGATTCTGAATATATAATTTCTCAGCTTTAGCTTCAATCCTTCATATTCTCTCTCTTTCATCACCAACTCTATATGTAATTTTTTTTCATTGAGCTTTGTATTAATTTTGTGAGATTTTTCAGTCCTGTGACTTCTATTTCTTTCCTTAAAGATTCTGTCAAATTTTTCATCCAGGATTTTTGTTTCTGAGACAGGGTATTGCTATGTATATGTAGCTCTGGCCTCCCTAAATAAACTAGTTTGACCTTGAACTCTGGCAATTTTCTTGCCTTTCCATACCAAGTGCTGCAATTACAGGTGTGCTCAATCATACCTGGCTACATCCAAGGCCTAGGATTCACTTATTTTAGTAATCTGTTTATTACATTTTCTTTTTTTCATTAATTGATTTATTTACTTCACATCATGATCAGAGATTCACCTCCCTCCTCTCCTCCTAGACTCTCCCTGTCACTTCCCATCCCCCAATACCCCCCTCCCTTTCTCCTCAGAGAAGGGGAGACCACCTATGGATATCAACCCACCTTGGCATATCATTCTAGTAGGACTGGGTGCATCTTCTACTGAGTGTGGACAAGGCAGTCCAGTTAGGGGAAAGGAATCCAAAGGCAGGCAACAGAGTCAGAGATAGCCCCTGCTCTTGATATTAGAGGTCCTGCTGTACATCTGTTACATATGTGTAAAGGGGGCTAGGTTCATTCTACACATGATCTCTGGTTGGTGGTTCAGTGTCTGTGTGCCCCTATGTGTAGAAACAATTATATAAATTGGGGCCCTTTTTATTCCCTTTCTAGTTCTCAAAACGATGATACAGAGACCTAATAAATTTATTCAACAGCCTGGCGGTGGTGGCACACGCCTTTATTCCCAGCACTTGGGAGGCAGAGGCAGGTGGATCTTTGTGAGTTCGAGGCCAGCCTGGTCTATAAAGTGAGTCCAGGACAGCCAGGGCTACACAGAGAAACCTTGTCTCCAAAAACCAAAAAAAAAAAATTATTCAACAAACTTTAAGCATTATAACTGGACAGGTACTCATCTATTCTAACACAACTATGGTTACTTCCCAGACACATGCCCATTACTTGCCATATTAGTCTTGCCCTGGATCTCTTTGCTCCATGTGTGTCCTCATGACGACCCCCTTGGTGACCTTTCATGATGATTCCTCATGGTACATCCTGCCTCATTTCCAACTTACCTTCTTCTCT
Source organism: Lophiomys imhausi (assembly GCA_907164525.1). Lineage (NCBI taxonomy): Eukaryota > Metazoa > Chordata > Mammalia > Rodentia > Muridae > Lophiomys > Lophiomys imhausi. The sequence continues at coordinate 1,227 of CAJQZJ010000558.1, forward strand.
CTCCTCTTTTTCTAACTGAGATCCCTGGCTGGGATCAGAAATCCTGCTGTACTATTTCATCAATCCACTTATTGACTGATCAGCTTTTTTATTAATCAATCAGAGATGATGGAGGCCATTCTTTACACAAAGTTCATATAGGAGATGGTTTGACAATCATGACAATGCCCATTTCCAGACAACAACCAAATGTCTGGGCACAATCAGCATCTGAATACACAGTGCACAAAACCATCTACCAACACCTATGGGCCCTGGTTATTTGATTCTGTAGGTTTTCTTGTGGTATCTTTGACCTCTCTGGTTCATTCAACCCTTCCTTCCACTGTTCCACAAGATTTCCTGAGCTCTGCCTAAAGTTTGGCTGTGGGTCTTATATCTGTTTCCATCAGCTGCTGTGTGAAGCCACTCAAGACAGTAATGCTAGGTTCCTGTCTTCAAGTATAGCAGAATATTATTAATAGCGTCGGGGTGGGCTTTCTCTCATGGCATGGGACTCCAGTTGGGGAAGTCATTGACAGGCTATTCATCACTTTCTGCTCCCTCTTTATCCCTGCCCCTTTTACAGGTAGGAAAATTTGTGGGTCTAAGGTTTTGTGACTCGGTTGGTATCCCCATACTTCCATTGGAAGTCTTGCCTGGTTACAGGAGAAGACCATTTCATGTTTCATATAATCATCTATTGTTGGGAGTCTTAGCTAGGGTCACCCTGATAGATTCCTGGGAGTTTCCATTCTCCTAGACTTCTAGCTCATCCCAGATACACCAGCCCTCTCCATTTATTTCAGTTCTCTGTCCTAGTTTTCTGTCCTGCCAGCCTCTCCACTCTTGATCTCTCCTGTTCCCCTTCTTACCCCCTCTCTCAGCCAGTTCCTACCCTCCCTCCACTTAGATGTCTATTTTATTTCCACTTCTGAGGGATATTCAAGCATTCTACCTTGAGCCCTCCTTGTTACTTAACTTCCCTGGGTCTGTGGATTGTAGCACTGTTATCTTGGACTTCATGGCTAATTATCCACTTCTAAATGAGTACATACCATGTTTGTCTTTTTGGATCTGGTTTACCTCACTCATAATGATCTTTTCTAGTTCCATACATTTGCCTGAAAATTTAAAATCATTCATCATTAAAAAAATGGTATATTAAATACTTTGGAAGTTTTTGAAGTATAATTTTCTTTTCCCTTTTCATATTTCTCATGTTTTTAATGTTTCACTGTGTATAATGCTGGGTGGTGTGTTTCTTTTATTTGTATTGATCTTTTTCAGTGGAGAATATTCTCTTCAGATCTCAGTCCTCAATAGTGTACAGAGAAGAGTCAAACGCTATAAGAGTCACAAGTTCAAACTAAAGCAAATATATCAATTAAGGATGACTGTTTCCCCCAAAATCATAAAAAATAAATTGGCAAACAATGTACAGTATGATATGAAATTTAATAAATTTCAAAGAAACTGTAACAATAAATTAAAGGTTGAGTGGGAAAAGGAAAAAAAGAAAGTTAAATGAAAGAAGAAAAAGGAAAAGGAAGAGAAAACAAGGGTCTTCTCTTGGAAGAGTCTGGCAAGAAGGGGTTGAATATGATTAAAATATTTTATATGGACATTTCAAAGAACTGACAAAAATGCATATTTAACATAAAGGATCTGATTACAGAAAAAAAAAAAAAACAAGCCTCCTCATACACTGGGGGCCTACAAGGCAGCACCGCTAGGGCAAAGTGTCTCATGGACAGGAAAAAAAAAAGTCTATGTTCCTGTTCCCTTTGGTACGTTGGTTGTAGTATAGATATCCTGTACTATATAGCTAAAATCCGACTATAAGTGAATAGATGCCATGTGCATCCTTTTGAGTCTGGGTTAGCTCACTCAGAATGAGCTTTTCTAGTTCCAACCATTTGGCTGCAAATTGCATAATTTCCTTGTTTCTGATAGCTGCATAGTATTCCATTGTGTAGATGTACCATAGTTTTTTAATCCATTCTTCAGTTGAGGGACATATGGGTTGTTTCCAGTTTTTAGCTATTACAAATAAGGTTGCTATGAACATAGATGAGGCAACTTCCTTGTGATTCGGTGAGGAGTCATTTGGATGTAAGCCCAGAAGTGGTATGGCTGGGTCCTGAGGCAGAGCTATTCCAAGTTTTCTAACATATTGCCAGACTGACATTCATAGTTGTTGCACAAGCCTGCACTCCCACTAGCAATGGACGAGGGTTCCCCTTTCTCCACACCCTCACAAGCATGTGCTGCCATTTGAGCTTTTGATCTTAGCCATTTTGACAGGTGTGAGATGAAATCTCAGAGTCGTCTTGAGTTGCATTTCTCTGATGATTAAGGATGCTGAGCATTTCTTCAAGTGTCTCTCAGCCTTTAGGAATTCCTCCTTTGTGAATTCTCTGTTTAGCTCTTTCCCCTATTTTTCAATTGGATTATTTGGTTTCTTGGCATTTAATTTCTTGAGTTCTTTGTAGATTTTGGATATTAGCCCTCTGTAAGATGTAGGGTTGGTGAAGATTTTTTTCCCAATCTGTAGGCTGCCATTTTGTGGCCCTCATATGACTGCTGAACTGGGGTACTGGGGGACTGTTATGTAGGAACACTCCACTCCAGAGGAGTGGGATGGAAGGGTTAGAGGGTAGAGGGTTGGAGGGCAGGACTGGGAAAGGTTGAAAGAATACACTATGATGGAGATGTAACCTGAAGCAATAAATAAATAAATTTATTTTAAAAAAAGAGAAAGTGGGGAAAACTCTCAAACTCATTGGCACAGGTGACAACTTTCTGAACAGAACACCAATAGCTCAGGCTCTAAGATCATCAGTCAATAAATGGGGCCTAATGAAACTGACAAACATCTGTAAGGCAAAGGGCACTGTCATTTGAACAAAATGACAGCCTACAGATTGGGAAAAGATGTTTACCAACCCCACTTCCTACAGAGGGCTAATATCCATAATTTATAAGGAACTCAAGAAAATAAACTCCAAGAACCAAATAATCCAATCAAAAAATGATAAACAGAGCTAAACTGAGAATTCACAGAGGAGGAATCTCTAATGGCAGTGAGGCATTTAAAGAAATGCTCAACATCCTTAATCATCAGGGAAATGCAACTCAAGACTAATCTGAGATTCCATCTCACACCTGTCAGAACTGCTAAGATAAAAACTCAAATGACAGCACATGCTGGCAAGGCTGTGGAGAAAGGAGAACACTCCCCCATTGCTGGTGGGAGTGAAAACTTGCACAACCACTATGGAAATAAGTCCAGCAATATCTTAGAAAACTTAGAATAACCCTACCTCAAGACCCAGTCACACCACTTCTGGGTAGCCCAAACGATCCCTCACCAAACCACAAGGACATATCCTAATCTATGTTCATAGCAGCCTTATTTGTAATAGATAGAAACTGGAAACAACACAGATGTTGCTCAACTGATGAATGGATAAAAAAATTGTAGTACATTTACACAATGGAATACTACTCAGCTATCAGAAACAAGGAAATTATGCAATTCACAGCCAAATGGATGGAACTAGAAAAGCCCATCCTGAGTGAGCTAATCCAGACTCAGAAAGATGCACATGGCATCTACTCACTTATATTGGATTTTAGCCATATAGTACAGGATAACTATCGTACAACCAACACACCAAAAGGATCAGGAACATAGTCTTTGTTACCTACTAATGGGCCAATTTGCCCTAGGGGTTCTACCATGTAGGCCCCCAATGCAAGAGGAAGCTTTTAGCCCTCATATGATTGTTCAACTGAGAGGGGCTGATATGTAGGGACACTCCACATTGGAGGAGTGGGATGGATGGGAGAGGGAGGAGAGGGAAGGAGGGTGGCACTGGGAGGGGTGGAAAGAGGGCACTATGATGAAGTTGTAACTTGAAGTAATAAGTAAACATAAAAAAGGAAAAAAACAATGTTATTAGGATATATTTCATCATGATATTAAAATATATACATATAAAGTGTATTCACCCTCATCAACTGAATGATACTTGTCTTTGGAGACTTGCTTATGTCCTATAACATGATGCCTTCTTTAAAATATCATCTTTGTTAATAAAGATCTTTGAGAATGTCATGAATAAAACCAATCAATTATATTTATATAAATGTAAAAAGAGGACTAACATGAAAACAATTTTAAATAAAATATGAATAAAAGCAATGTTAAAATATAAGAATCGAAGAAGAAGGTAGATATGGCGGAATATTTTTTTCTAGTTTCTTTGTCTATAGAATACACTAGTTTTTGGTGACAGCTAGTGTTTATTGTAGTTAGGAAATATTTCTTCTCTAGCATTTTCCAGAGTCGTGGAAGCATACAGAATACTGAGATTTTACAGTATAGGAAGAAGAGAGTGAGCTGGGCACTCAACCTGTCTATCTTAGGTTTTTCAGACCCCACCTGGTAGCACACCAGTCTGTGAGTTAGAAGATCCTGAAAAATCTAGTTATCTATCTGCAGGACTTCCCTCAGAACTCTCATTCCTAACTTGTAGCAATCTATCAGGTAAAGGCACCAGCTCCAAAAGCCAGGCAATCAGCCAGCAATTTTAATACTTCTCCAGTACACAAGTAATTGTGTTTTTTACCTTACAGGACAAAGCAGGGTTTGCTATTAACCTCGTTAACTGATTTCTCAATTGTATTCAGTAGATTTTACCTAGTTTTTGCCTTAATTTTCATGTGACTTATATCTCAATGATAAATTTCCTCTATCATGACCATAATACATGTAGTTAATGTCTGTTGTATACTGTATTATCGAAAGTCTCTCATGTGTATGTTATCATTAGCTATTTTCAGGAAGCCAGGAAGCATTTAGGTCAAATACATAGAAAGTGGCATAGCCAGAATTGAGCAATTTAACCCCTTCCTAGTACAATATACTCTCATATATTAGGCTATTGAGACCTTTTCTACCAAACATTGGAGCTATTAATCAAAATGATCCCTTGGATGCTTTTAATTTTTTCAACCTGGGCTCATGATACATTTCTCATTATAATTTTTTCAAATAGATATACAGATTACCATGAGAAATTTAACAAAATAGAGAAAGCAAAGATTGATAGGATTTTTACTGCATTCAAAATGATTATCACAACCTGTGCAAAAGATGGAGTGAATGAAGATTGTTGTGTTTTATTTAAAGATTAGTTACATATATGGGAACAGTAGAATTCTGAAATTTATGTTTTCAATAAGAATTCTTACTTAGTAGGTTAGTGTACAGGCTATGCCATTTTAAATGTTAAGGCTCAAATATGGGGAAAGTGTGTGAATTTATTTTTGTATAAGCATGTATGATATATATTTGAAATTTTAAAATTATATTGGAAAATATAGAAATTGTATTTACATTATAGAATGCAGGATTGTGCCCAGTGAATTTAAACTACCTGCCCTATGAACATACAGTGAAAACTTAATGAGACCATGAATCAACACTTGCCATCTTTTCTCAAGTCCCTTCAGTTTCTATTCTACTCCTTTAGTTCTTCAGTTGAAGTGATAGTGATATATGTGTGGATTAGATAATATAAAATCTTTAGGAATAATTAAAAATGTAATTTGTGCTTGAAAATAGCCACATGAATTACATCTTAGAATTTATTGTTCTATATTAATATTATTTGCTTTAGTTATTGATCATATTTTGCATGAAGTAACATTTTGAGACTGTTGTTCATTGACTCCTTTTTTTCCCATAGGGATGTTTACAAAATAAAATTCTATTCCACAAACTCAGCAGCCAAGAAATTTTGCAGACAGCATGATTTCTCAAAATATAATAAAACAATTTATGATGTGATAATACACCTGTGTGGAAGACTACCACCTGGAATTAACTCAAACCAGTGCTTACCCATGGATGACACTGAAAGGGTGATGCAGCTCCATTCACAACATGCTTCACTTCTAGACTTTATCATGTAAGAGTTAGGATATACTAGATAAAACATGTAATCATGGCTTACTTGAATAGATAAATGGATGGACATGTGAGTGGGTGGATAGAGTGAAGGAAAAAATTGGTCTTTACATAAAAATTATCTCGTTATGCACATTGTAATATATATTGCACAGAAGCATACAATAGTTAACATAAGCATACCATAACCTTTTTGGATGTATAATCTAATACACTACCATTTAAACTTCATCGTGCACTCAGATCATTAGGATGGCTTGTTACAACAATTTACTCACCTGTACCCACAGGTTTTATGATGCTTCTTTAGATTAATTGTAAATTGCATGATGATATGAATAATCCCAGTCCATGTCCATGGCCTATTTGGAAGGCATAATATGTCATAAATCCAGTGATCAAAAAAATGAAACTAATAAAAATTCTTAGGTTACTGGTAGTATCATATTAGATTATAGACATTATACACTTCTGGTTTTCATAGTTAAGGTGTTAAATTAATATTAAAATGTAAGGCTAGTTAAAAAAGTCCATGTGTGCTAATAAAGCAAGGGGGCACTTGTTATTCTGATGCCTGTATTACTTACTTTAGAGCTGTTAATTGACAAGTAGCTATAAAATGGAAAAGTAATGTGCTTCAGAAATCTGAGAGGAAGATTCATGAATTTATATTACTTGTTTTACCTTCATTTTCAGCATTCTTGTTTACCTAAAATCCCCATGCTCACAGATCCACTTTCATGTTACTGCCTTACTAAATTATCATTTATTATTTATAAAGTGTATGTAAATATATACATATGCAGATATTTAACTAATTGTTTGCTTTGTCAGGAGTGAAAATGGAAAGTTAAAAAAACTTAAAGCAAGAATTGAAATGAAATATTAAATATTATTTTTTAATTTATACATTGGGAATTTGAACCCCTTCCAGTTAATGCATGTCATAGTGTTTAATGAAACATTTATTATGTTTTCGTTATTACAGTAATCTTAATTGTCTTAATTTCTTCATGGCTTGAAATAGAACTATACTTTTGGTTGTGAGCCTAGCCTTTAATGGCCGAGCCATCTCTCCAGGTCTCTGATGTGGTTGAAGACTAGATGGGTAGAGTCTCATAGTTAAATATTGAGTTGTTTAGGAAATAAGAGGGTATTCAGGACCTAAGAAGATGTTTTTAAAACTGTGATGCAAGTTAGGATGGAAGCTGAGTTGGATATATAACTTTAAACTCATGGAGATGGTTGCATAGTAGAATGTTAAAGTCAGTTGCCAAATACGTATGGACTGGACATTGGGAATATATGCTAAGCCTTATAATTCTCATAATTGTGGCCTAATTATTTCTGTTGTTTTGTATTGTATTTGTTGGTATAAGAGAAAGAGCCATTTGTTGATTGAAAGGGAGAGCTGTTGGGGGGGAAAGATGTCCCTTAAACTTAAAAAAAAAAAAAAGGAAGTGGATGGGGGAGGTTGAGGGGGAAGGGGTGGGACCAGAGTGGGGAGTAGGGGGGATTGTGATTGAGATGTAAGTTGAAGAAATAATAAATAAATAAATAAATAAATAAATAAATAAATAAATAAATAAAAATATAACTGTACATTTCCAAATTTCCAAAAGTAATTGAGTTCAAAAAAGATCCAGGCAGTCTTTTGTGGAGGTTACTATAATGGGATATTAGATAAACACTACTGACTATAGAGAAAACTGGTAGGTGGCTAGCCCTAAACCTGCCCTATGAAAAAAAAGTTATGCGCATTGTGGGGAGTAGTTAACTCAGTGATATGGTACCTCTTGACTCTTGGTATTGCTGAGAGAAGGGATGTAAGGTACACATTTCTGAAAGTAGCAGAATACGCTAACTTGAAAACTATGTTGCAGACACAGAGGTAAAATATCAAATTGTCCAAGCATCTTTTGAAAGTCATATTAAGAAAAATAACATGACATGGCACAGCAGATGGTGTTACTTGCATAAGATATGTATAAGATTAAGCTAGTCAACATTCTGGCATAGGTGAGAGAAAGGCTCGTAAGTTCCCATTATAAACTAAAGAGCTATCCAGAGTAGATAGCTTCTGGAGAAAGGGCAGTCAATTTTCTCAGAAATGTAGGCCCTGGTCGATTGCTTCTGCTACAGTGGATGACTCCATAACCATGTTCGTGAGGACAGCATTAATTGAGCTCATTGTGTTACTAAAGAGAAAAAGATCACATAAAATGGGAATAGAATAAGTTTAGAGGATCTGGGAGAAAGGGAGAGTGGATTATGGAGTGTATATCATCAATATTTTTAAACATTTATGAAATTATCAAAAATTATAAGAAAATTAAAAACTTTCCTAAAGCAACATGTACACAAACATATATATATATATATATATATACACACACAAACATATACACATACATATATATGAGTACCCTACTCTTGTCTAATTTAAGCTCAAATGCACGACTGATCCAGATCCTAAGAGATCCAGGATAATTTGGTAGTCCTCTTTTAGAAAAGAATAACACATTGGAAATACAAAAAAATGTCATGTGGTTTTTTGATGCTATTTTTAATGTAAGGAAGCCTGAGGTTGAAATTGAATTTTACTGACAGTGTATCTTCCCCTTCCTTGAAGCCATCTTTCATTAGCAGTGGTAATAAGGGACAAATCTGAAATATTTAGTATTTTCCACTAAAAACAGAGAGAAATTTAACAGAAATATATTAACAAAACACAGCATGTATGCATTAAAGTTATTTTTTTTCTCTAAGCCTCTAAATCAGTGGTTCTCAACCTTCCTAATGCTGCAACACTTTAATACAGTTCCATTTGTTGTGGTGACCCCAACCATAAAACTATTTTTCTTACTACCTCATAACTGTAATTGTGCTGTTATGAATCACAGTGCAAATATATGATATGCAGAATATCTGATATGCATCCTTCAAAGGGGTCATGATGTACAGGTTGAGAACTGCTGCTGTAAATGAAGTCAAGGTGAGTGAATGGGAAAATTAGATCATTTAAAGATAATAGCAAACATGCAATTATGTAAATAATTTTAACTGTGCTATGTGCTTATCATTGAATTATGCCCTACTTAAAATTCCTCTGCTGGAGCACTAGGTCCTATGATGACAGTATATAGAGAAAAGATCTCCAAGTTAAATGGGGTCAGAGACATAGGTAGGACCTATGTCCTTATAAGAGATATATTGAGAACTTTCTTGAAATGTTGACATTTTAAAAATAAGTTATATTTTTCACTTTAATTTACCATTTTGTATTTTTAATCTTCAAAGGACTACTGTAATAAGGTAAACTCACTAACAAAATCAGGTAAATTTCAGATGCATTTGTTTAAAATTTACATTTGTACAACTTAATGGAATGTTCACTTGGTATGAGAGAAGGTTTAAATACTTAGCTCTCTGTCACTTGTGATTATTTTTGCATATTTCCCAGCCGTGTTGACATTAACATGGGTCATTTTTGTTTTGGTGTTTTATGATGTGACCATTTTGCAGGTATAGAAGAATAATTTTGGTATAAAAGCCAAGCCATTCAGATTTATTTGCTCTTTATCAGCAAATACATGCCTGTCAAATATGATGAATGTGATAAAAATTACTTAACATTTAGAAAGTGGCAGTATTGTTAATAAAATTGGGCCACTAATCCAAAATATGTGCATATGTCTTATCAAGGAAATAAATGTATTAAAATTCAAAATGCAATTGTAAGTGAAAATGCTATTTGCTTCCCCTCTTAAATTGTTACTTGGTGTACAAGGACTTTGCATAGGTAAGATACCTGTTTCATGGTTACATGAGTCATGTTTAGAGATTAAGTGAGAATTTTAAAGACTTCACTGTTTGAAGATTATGTTTAGAATTGATTAAATCATTATATATAATTTATTTATTCTTATTTTGAATTACTTTTTGTGAACTTAGAATACTCAAGTATTAAGCTTAGATAAAAGCATAATCAAATTTGTCATTGAAGACAGTTCCCTATAAGAGGACTAAGTAGACATAAAATCTATTGGTGGTACATAAACACAATAACTCTCTGTGTAGTCATAAAGTTAGGCATTGAGGAACACTCAAAATGTAAAATAAATGTGAATATCAGTGTCAACCAGTACATTAATCATTCGCAAATTTTATACAGCTCTATTCTGCTGTACAATAGGGTACTCATTAATAACATGTTATCTTCCTTCATGAGAACCTCCCATTTAGTTTGTCCTGATTCTTTAGGCTGTGAATAACCTTTGTTATAAATGATAACTTGCTTCGGAAATATAGCATTGCTTTAGTCACAAGGAAGTATTTTAGTTTCTGCATATGGCTCTGATTGTCTTTTGTTTTGCTGTTTTAAACTATTGCACAAGATTTCAACTTAATAGGACTATATATACTGCAATTCTTATTTAGGCTTTAGGTTGGTCATTCCTGATAATGAGAAGTGGTACAATGAAAAAAAACTTTTTGTAACACTATTGTATTTTAAATATGATGACAGTTTGTAGGTATGATATATATATATAGGGTAGGAATTGGCTGAAATATCAAAGAATGGATGTTGGGTTTTTGCTTCTTAGTGTAGACTAGTACAGAACCATATAGAATTGAAGAACTCTAGAACTGTGCTCACTACTTCATTCTTAGAAGTTATCTTCCTCACATTTCTATTATTATTCATTAGTAAGAGTGTCAAGGTTTCACTTTTCATTGTCATCTTTACCCTCTTTTCTTCCTATTCTTTTTCTCACTTCTCTGTAACCACAGGACTAAACTGCTGAAGCTGTATCCTGAATTGGGCATTATGTATTACATTCTTTGTTAATGCCTTACTGCTTGATGCTGCTCTGTGCTCACTAAATGACTTAAACTCACCAAATCTCCACTAGAAAACACTTTTCAACTTAATGTACTTAATTTTTGCTTGGTGGTTCTATTAATGCATATTAAGGAGGATCGTTAAATTACTTTTGAAATTTGACTGATGATATAGTGTGTGTATGTGTTCACATCTTGAATTTGATATATATATATATATATATATAATTTAAAATTCATCGTATATTGTGCCTAGTATATACTGTCACAACTTTACACAATAAACTATTCCACAGTTTTCAATATGCCATTTTAGAAAAAATTAATTTCTTAATAGCTTATTTCACAATGTAGGCACATCAGATTATAGTCATTCATTTGGTCTTAGGTGACTAATGATCTCATGATTTACAATTTTTGTATTTAAACATTTTGTATATGTTTTGATAATCAAATTGTTATGACAATAATGAAATATTGCCTTGACTGAAAAGACCCAAATCATAGGAAACTATCCAGTCAACATATGAACATAGATAAGTATGATTACAAACATTAAGTAAGTTCTTTCTTTCTCATTGATCAAATTTTATAAAAGTAATATCATGAATTATTTTGCTATTGTGAGAAAATTTTAAATTAATTATACAAATAACATAACAAATATTACATTGAAATAATTTAACTGAAAGTCACATCAAATGTTTATATTAATTCTATAATTTGGGGTTTTCTTTTAGTGCTCAAGGTGGATGCATTTCTCATGTATTGCCAGAATTTTTGCTTGAGCCAGAAGATTATAAGAAGTGGCTTGAAATTATGGTAAAGTCATTTCTAAGAGTTATCTATATAATAAATAAATTTACTAATATATAGTCTTTTAAAAATTAGTCCAGTTTAGACTTTGTGACTTTGTAATATCCTAAAGCTTAAATGTCTCTTAACATCTTAACAGCTTGTGTGTGTGTGTGTGTGTGTGTGTGTGTGTGTGTGTGTGTGTGTACAAGAGTGAGGACATTAGTTAAATTTTTTTCTGAGATTCTTGTGCAAAAATGAATTAAGGGCTTTTGCTTTTTTTTTCTTTTCTTGAAGGTTTATGTATGTGATATCTATGAATGGATGTATGCTTGTTTACATGTGTATGGGTGAAAGTGTGTTTTGATTTGAAAACACATCTGTGTTCATGAATACAGAAGGCAGAGGTTGATGTCAAGACTCTTATTTGCACTCTGTGTTATAGTTAAGGCAGGCTCACTCACTAGAACCTAGCAACAGTTGATTCATCTAGTCTAGCTCACCATATTACTTTAGAGAGTCCCACTTGTCTGCCATCTGGGTACTAAGACTACAGGCAGACCACCATGCTTACCCTACATTTACATGGGTGCTGGGAATTCAAACTCTATTCCTCATGTGTATGCTGTATCCACTGAGGATTTACAAAGGAAAAGTACATAATCTTACATAATTTTACCCTTAAATGTAAATTTTAAAAATGTATAACTTCTAAAAAATCATTTAATATTACAAAGACTTTTTGTACTATTGGAGGAGAACAGAGAAATTAAGCAAGAAATGCATAGTTTTCTCAAAGTATAGAGTATGTTTTACGAAAACCTCTTGCTGAGAATTATATTTTTTTACTTTATTTTTTAATTCTTCAAGTTACATCTCAATCGGAATCCCTTCCCTACTCCCCCCTCCAGTTTCACCCTCCCACCCTCTTTTGCCTCAACCCACCCATCCCTTTCCTCTTTTTTTTTTTTTTTTAGTTTAAAGTATATCTTTTTCCCCCAACAGCTCCCCCTTTCAGTCCAACAAATGGATCTTTCTCTTATAATAATAAATACAATACAAAACAACAGAGGTAATTAGGCCAAATTATGAGAGTTATATGGCTTAGCATACAATCCCAATGTCCAGTCTATATGTATCTGGCACCTGACTTTAACATTCTGCTATCTAATCATCTCCATGAGTTTAAAGTTCTATATCCATCTCAACTTTCATACTAACTTGCATCACAATTTTAAAAACATCTTCTTAGATCCAGAACACTCTCTTGATTCCCAAACAACTCAAAATTTAACTATGTGACTCTAGCTATCTATTCTTCAACCACCTCAGAGACCTGAGAGGGATAAATATATCTGATTTTATAGGAAGTACAGGGCCTGCAGCTTCCAAAACTAAAAAATGACACACCAGTGGCTGCCTGGACAGTTCCCATTTTCTCTCCATACATTACAGCATCGATCTTCAGTCATTTGGCCCTGTTTCTCTGACAGACATTCATTGTAGAGGAGGAATTATGAAGGTTTTGCCTACCCTGTCTTGGCAGAGCTAGGCTGTCGACTTACCTGCTTCCAAGTTTTGTCCTTTTTGGACAGCATTCTGTCTACAATTGGAGCAAGGGTTTTTTCCTGCCAAGAGATAGGCTTGCCTCTAATTCAATCATCTCCCACTGGAGGTTCTTCGGTGCTCATCTTCTACTTGGAGTAGAATAGGGGGTGCTGTCAGGCGTTGTCATGTCTTGATATCAAAAAAAATCTAAAGTTAAGAAAACATCTTTGAATGCCATATTCTGCAGATCTCTTGAGGTTTTTGAAGAGGCCGTATCTATCTCTCATATTAGGATAAGCCAATGTTGCTTGTCTGTTAGCAACTTGATTTCTGATTAGCTATGTAGTAGAGGATATCGATACTACAACTAACACACCAAAGGGAACATGGACATAGACTTTTTATTTTTTTATTTCTATTTTTTATTTTTTATTCTTTTTTATCTATTTATTTGTTTGTTTGTTTTTTAGTTCTCTGTCCCTGGCAATGAGACACTTTTCACTGGTGGTACTGCCTTGTAGACCCCCAGTGTATGAGGAGGCTCTTGGCCCTCATATGACCTCTGAACTGGGGTGAGGGACTGTTATATAGGGACACTCCACTCCAGAGAAGTGGGATGGAAGGGTTAGGGGGTAAGGAAAAAAAATGAAATGTGAAGTATCGGCCTTTTGCTACTAATTGTCATAAACTGTTTAGGATAATTAAGAAATGCAAACTAATAGTCTTGCAAGCCTGTCATTTTGTTAGGTACTATGACAGTCTATTATAGTTATTTTCTAAGCTAATCAGAAATCGAGGAGAATTATATTAAAGGTAAATTGATTTTAGTTGGGAAAGTCACCTACTTTTCATTTGGCATGCCAAAGACAGGTATCTATGCTGTGGACTTATGCTGAGTCCTTATGGGTTATTCCAAAGGATGTAGCTTTTTGAAATGCAGTTCAGGGGGACTTTATTTCATTTTTCACCCCTTCTGCTAGAGAGGGCAATAATATATGTATGAAGTGAATAAGTTTCTGATATAAGTGGATAACTTTTATCTCTGGGAATTCTCTGTGTGGATAGTTTCAGTGCTTTCACAGGAGCAAACATTTTGATGACTGTATAAAATGAATATCTGAAGATTTTATTAAATGTGAAAATCCTACTTTCTAGTTAAAATTTAACACTAAAATTTACTTTACAGTTCTATTTATGCTGTTGTGTTTCATTTCTTAAAGACATGCACTGAACACACGGCTCTCTGTACACTTATGAGAAGGTGTTCTGTTAATATAGATATGGATAATTTTGAAGCCTGGAGTACACGGGCATGGACAGATGTATTTCTTCAGATATACAAGGTAATACTTCCACTCTTATTTTCTGTTACTTTGTTTTTGTTGTTCATTCACATAAACAGTGAAATAGTTTAGGAAATGATGTTATAAAGGATTTTTAAAACACAATGTTTTAAATATGTTATCCTTTTGTATGGAAATACTGGAAAATGAATGATCCAGAGCATATCTTCTGTCCTTATTACTAGGCTTTTACCTCTGAATCAGCTTTTCTCACTAAACATTTTTCTAAAATCAGTTAATATAAACTTTTAATATAGTAATACTAATAATATAACTTTAATAATAATATAATCCTTTAATATAATAATATAATAATATAATACAGTCAGAAGATTTGTTAGTACATTTAAGGAAGGGCCATATACACAGGCATTATCCAGAATTGTAGTTGCAGGACCTACCGTTTTTTCAACTCAGGTTCTACTCCATAGAGATTCATTTTATTAGCTTTTAATTGTTTTCCTTTATTATCTTAGTATATGGGATTATCAAAGTAGCTTACTATAGCAGTGTACTTCTGTATTTACTGAATTATTTTCAACAAAACAAACCAGACAGATTCTGACTTAAGAGCATAAGCATATTTGTATATATTTAGAGGAAGTAAGTTAACTTACCGACTTTGAGATGCCAAGGGTTACATTCCATAGTGTTTACATAACTAAGATTTATATATTTTAGTTGTGTATTGTAGTTTCAATTATCTTTTTTTCTCTTTTGCTTTTATGAGATTTGTTCACATGGTTGAGATATGGATAGATAAGTTGTTACTACAAGTACTTTGCTTTTAATCTTTATTTTAATATAGTAAGTTACCATATTATATATGGTAGTCTTATTGCCAGTTTACCCAGCATAATTGTGGGTATTAGTATACTTTAAGTCATTCAGAATTTTTTTTTCTCTTTGGGCATAAAGACTAGAAAATTAATCTCATTGCTGAGTTATTGTTAATTCCTGCTTTATTTTGGAATGTAAACAAACGTGCATTTGTATATTACCATCATGTCACTGGTTGCCTCCTCTTTCCTTCACCAGTTGCAGTCAGAAGTGTGACTGGAAGTAGAACTTCATTATAGTTCATATTGGAATTTATTAGCTGTATTAGACAGGTAACAACACCAGATAGTCCCGTCAAATAGGTTGTAGCTTATGGCAGAACTTCCAGAGAGCCACTCAGTCCACATTCAAGGCAGAACTGGCCTTAAACCTGAAACCTAGTGGTAGGAAGCAATTCATTGTAGTAAAACATTTATTTCTAAATCCTAGCTGCTTTTCTAGCAATGTAAAATGCTCAAAATATGAAGGCTCACTCATAGCTGAAATTTGACACAGAGGTATCAGTTCTTTGTTTAATATGCAGTCCTCATCTGGAGTCTCAATTCATCATTATCTCTTATAGATTTACCTTAGCATCAGGTATACTTATGGATTTACTTTTATATCAGTGCTAAACCATCAGTCATCCTTATGTCTACAAGAAAGTTTATAAACTAGGTATTAATTTTCTCTGTGCAGATAACATAGGAAGAAATCCGTTTTAATTGTCTAAATATATTTAGGTATTTGTTGAAAATTTAATTATAAAATTTGTCTTCTGATTCATTTGCAAAGAAATCTAATAAAAACAACTAATTATATTAATGAGAATCAATAAGGCAAATATAACATCAACATTCATAGAGAACTAAAAGTGCACTTGGTAATGGTGTTAATAACTATATGGGTATATACATGTATGTATGTATATAAGTATATATATGTATATAAGTATACACACATACATATTTGATAATTTTCTCAAGATTATTTGTAAGTCTTCTATTTACTGTATTTTTATTTATAGTCTAGGACTCTGTTCTATGCTTACTCATAAATTGACTCTTTAACAAAAATGGTTATGTAAGCAATGTTTGAATGTAGGGAAGTCCTAAGTGTATATTTCTGAGATTAATTTGCCTAAATTGAAGAATTATCTGACATATTTAACAACACATTATGTCCATTGTACTTTACATTCTATTCCATCAATTCATACTTTTGTGACGTTAATGTTAAGCAACAAATAGTACCATTTTCCTCAAAATGCATTTGATTTTCATGAAGTGAAGACTTGTTCTTTCTATGCTCCTTTCATTCATATAGATCTATGTATATTAGAATGTTTTAAAAAACTATCACTCTGTTGCATGGTGAAAATTGAGAGATATTTAAGCAGTGATGATTTTTAAGCAGTTCTTCTGTGGAAGTTGACTGTGTATTTTGACTCTTTCTGTATTAGAGTGTACCTCTATGATTCTTGTGAGCCCATCAATAAATTTGTGTACCAAGTCAAGGTTCACTTGTGAATCTTATTCCTTTTCCAAAGAAGAGGTGACATTTGATAGATGAATTCTAAGGTATTTCAAATCATGAAACCCAAACATTTATCTTATCATCTGTAGTCAGGTAACTCTTCATTTATTTTTCCCCAGAAAGGGCTAGGATTCCATTTCCAAGACTTTCAGTTCCATTTTAAAGTATATGACATTTGAGACGAGGTAGATAAAGATCTAATATTTGCTATATTTCTATCAGAGAAATTCAAAGAATTTCATGTTTGTGGATTGCTATTCTCACCACATAGATCAGATAAAATTTGAACATTCTGTATTAGTGAATTTTGTGAAATTTTTCATATTTTCCATTTTGGAAAGGAAAGAACAGTTTGGTTCCTTTTATAGTTTTTAAATTGAAGCTATTTGAGACATAACATAAATATATGGTACATAAAAACATTAGTGTCCTTTTTGTGTAGTAAATATACCTGAATATGAAAGTGTATTAGATTGGATTATCCCAGAAGCAGGCTCCGAGACAAGTATCAAACAGTTTGTTTCAGAAGTGGTGCCTCTGTGAGCTCTGTGGGCTTCTTTGCAGGAAAACATCTCCTGTAGTTACAATTTGCAGTTGCCCACAATTAAATCTTTTACAATGGGGAGGTGTGTGCTGGGTGGATGTGAACAGGACAACCTTATCTCTAGAGCATATGTCACTCAAGTTTTGTTTTTCATATCCAAGTTAGAGAACTACCAGTGACTGTATCTCGATATATTAGTGAACAGAGGTAGGATTGTGTATATAATGTAAACAATTGAACTGCCACATTTGTTTGGAATGTTCTACAATATCTTTTGCTCTATAATTGAATATCTGTTTATATATCTAAATATAAAATGAAATAACAAAACTCAAATTGTTGCTGTCAGCTATGATCTATTTCAATAACAAGTAAACTGTAACTCTGAGAACCTCTCTGCTATATTTCTCTACTTATCAGATATAGTGCACATGTAGTGAATGCAGCTGTGATAGTCTATACAAAACTTAACAGCATGCAATAAAAGTACATTTAATTACTAATTTTTGTACTGTTTATTTCCTTAAATATACATATACCAGACATAGTGGCACATACCTATATTCTCAATTTAGGAGGGAGAGGCATGAAAATCAGGACTCAAGTCCAGCCTTGTCTAATAGCCAGTTAGAAGTTAACTTGAGATACATGAGACCTTGTCACTAACTAACCAACAAAATATGCTTAGCAAGTTTTATATCAAAATGTGCTTGAGTGGTATAGTGATTACTATTGACTGTCAAGTTGACAGGATCTAGAAGAAAAACCTCCGGATATGTCTGTGAGGGAATGTCTATATTGGGCAAATTAAGGTGAGAAGTTCCCTGTAAATATAGGCAATACCATTCCATAGGTTATGGTCTCAAGTGGAATAAAAAGAAAGCAATTTGAATACCAGCATTCATCTGTGTCTGTTTCCTGACTGTGGTTGCTATGTGAGCAACTAACATTTTGGGTACATTTACTCCTTAACCATAAAACTGTGAACCAATATAAAGCCCTTCTTCCTTGATTTGCTCTTTTCAGATATTTTGTTATAGCCACAAGAAAAGTACCTAATACAGATGGATAAAATCCTTGATATTCAAAATTTATGTTTCATAAACTGTAACAATAAGAAAATCACGCCAAATGTATGTGTTTTAATGAATTGACATTCTAACATATCTGTTGTCAAATATAGTTTTTGAAATTAACATTCTTGCTATACATTACATAGTGAAGAATCCTGTAGTGTAAATGGCATGCATTCACAAAGATGAGGATGGAAAATGACCCTTAGTGCCATATCTCTCATCTATTCTCATTCCTGAGAGGGTACATTTAACCAGTAAATGCTAGTGTCTTTCTTCCTTTACTTATGTAACTGGGAGAATTAACTTTTCAAATATGAATTTATTTTCTATCTTATTCTATTAACTATTTCTTTCAAAATTCCAGGTTATGGTTCTATCTCGGGTCACACCACGTTGCTACAGTTCTATGCCAAACATACATGGGGAGAGTAAACCAAAAATCAACCCTTCTTTTGCATCCAGCAACATATATTCTAATTCTGAAAGGATTCTACTTAGTTGGTTGAATACAAATTATGAAAGTCATCGACATATAATATGGAAGAATAGTAAAAGTGGTATGATTATTTTTTCATTAAACAGTTATATGTTGCAATATGAAAATTGATATAAGAAAAGCCATGGAACCACTCAGAATCTATGGATTCTAGACTACTTACATGATTTATTCTGTGTTGTATAAGAGGAATATCTTTTCACAAATTCAAAGTAATATACTAAGAAATTATTTTTTGTATATTTTGGAGGATAAATGATGAGTTGCATGTAGAGATGTTTGGAAAATTGAATACTAAAGACACCCCTAATAGAATTTTCAGCTGCGCAAAATACTAAACTTGGTATGCATTTTATTTATGAGAATTATGTTGGACATTACTATGTGAAGATAGTGTTTTATGAATTCTTTAGTTAATAGGTCATTATAGGTTCATGAACAAACACATGTAACTGTTTCCCAATTAATAGCTACATTGAATTCTGTACCAAGAGCCTGAAATTCCATTTATGAAGTTCTTTTTATTTTAAATCTTTTTTATGTTTATTTATCATTTTAAATTACACCTCTACCACAGTCCCCTCCCTCCACCCCAGCTGGTCCAACCCTTACCTCCTCTTCCCCTTCCCCCACCTATCCTACCTCTCTGGTGTGGGGTGCCCTTCATATCAGGTCCCCTCAGTTCAGCAATCACATGAGGGCTAAGAGTTTCCTCTTGCTCTGGGGGACCATTTGGCAGCTCCACTAGGGAAAAGTGTCCCACTATCAGGTAACAAAGTACATGTTTTTGTTCCTTTTGGTCTGTTGGTTATAGGATAGTTACCCTGTATCATATGGCTAAAGTCCAGTTATAAATGAATATATGTCATGTTAATCTTTCTGGATCTAGGTTAGCTCACTCAGGATGAGCCTTTCTAGTTCCATCCATATGGCAGCAAATTGCAAATTGTTTCTGATAGCTGAGTAGTATTCCATTGTTGAAATGTATCACAGTTTTTTTAATCCATTGGTCAGTTGAAAGACATCTGGGTTTCCAGTTTCTAGCAATTACAAATAAAGTTGCTGTGAACACAGTTGAGGTAATGTCTTTGTGGTTTGGTGAGGAATCATTTGGATGTATACTCAGAAGTGGTATGGCTGGGTCTTGAGGTAGAGCTATTCCAAAATTTCTAAGATATCTCCAGACTGATTTCCATACTGGTTGTACAAGTTTGCACTCCCACCAGAAATGGAAGAGTGTTCCCTTTTCTCACTCACCTTCACCAGAAAGTGCTGTCATTTGAGTTTTTTTATATTAGCCATTATGATTGCTAATATAGTTATACATGTTTTTTCTTTGTCCTAAGCATTGACTGGACTGACTATAGTTTTCAGAGAAATGTGCTTCCAGTTTTAAGTCACTTCTTTTCTCTGAGAACATGCAGATCTTTTGTGCTCAGAGTATTCTTTGCTAATACTCAACTCTGGAAGTTCAAGCCAATCCCCAGAACTAAGTATGATTTTGATATGTATTTTCTCATAAGTTGAAGGCACTACTGCCTAATAGTCTCTCCAAAACATTATAAAGTTCAGCCTTTTTCTTTCCTTCTTTGTATTTGAATAGAATTTTCCCAACATAACATGTATTTGTTTTTGTGGCTCCCCACTGTAGAATGTGGACTTCTTTAAAAATACAATCTGTTCTTTAAAATTAATTCTTTTATTATTTGAGATTATACTATATTATTTGAGATTATACTATAATTACATTATTTGTCCTCCCCTTCTCTCCAAAACCTCCCATATACCCTTCCTGTGTTTGTTCAAATTCTTAGTGTCCTTTTTTCATTTTTATTATATACACATATAATTACACGTGTGTGTGTGTGTGTGTGCGTGTGTGTGTGTGTGTGTGTGTGTGTGTGTGTGTTTGTTTGTTCCTAAATACATAAGTGCAACCTGCTCAGTCTGTTTGCTGTTCCTTGTACATATGCTTTCAGGGCTGAACACTTGCTATTGGATAACTAACAGGTGTGCTCTTACTTGAGGATGACAATTTCTCCCAGGTTCAGCATTCCTTAGTTGACTTTGTAGGTTTGAAACTTCCTTGGCTTTCCTCTATCCACTTTGCGTTGTCTGTTTTCCTTGTTCAGATCATGTTGGTGAGATTTATGAGTGTAACTTCTGACATTACTAGGAGACAATTTCACTGCAAATTCCCCATTCTGCCGGCCCTTACAATCTTTCTACCCCAGTTTTTACAATATTGCCTGAGAGAGTTCAGTCATTATTTTATTTTATGTGTCTATTGGGACTGGACTCCACAGCTCTGCACTTTCATGTTGTGGTTTTCTGTGATGGTTTCAGTCTGTTTCAATCAAAATTTCCTTGATGAGGAGTGAGGAATATAGTGATCTGTTGGCATAAGGATAAACATTTATATGTTTGTCTTTCTGTTTCTGTGTTACTTCAATCAACATGAATTTTTTCTAGTTCCATTCACCAAGTTTCAATGTTCATGATTTTATTTCTCTCTAAAGGTGACTAGTATTCCATAGTGTATATGTATCACATTTTCATTAGCCATTCAGCTCTTGAAGAACATTTAGCTTGTTTCCATTTCATAGCTTTTGTGAATAGAGAAGCAATGAATCTGACTGAACAAATATCCGTTGAGTAGAATGCCAAGTCCTTTGGGCATATGTCAAATAGTGTTATAGCTAGACTATATCATAGATTTTCTTTTATGATTCTGAGAGTTCTCCACACCGATTTCAATAGTTGCCTCAGAAGTTTTGAATCCTCTCTATGGTGAATGACCATTCCCTTTGCTCAGCACCTATTCCAGCTTTTGTTTTCAGCTGTTTTTTGATCTTTGCCATTCAGATTAGTATAGGATGAAATCACAGTTATTTTTGTTTTCATTTCTCTAATTCCTATGGATTTAGAGCAAATATTTTGGAAGTACATCTTACCTATTTTTTCCTTCTTTTGAGAACTTTGTTCAGGTCCTGGCCCACTTTTTGAATGGGCCATTTGCTGTTTTTATTTTCTGTTTTTTGAGTTCTCTCTAAAATTTGGATATTAATGCCTTATCATATGTATAGCTGCTTGATTTCAAGTAAGCAATTATAAAAATTATGAAGAAGCTCTGCCATTTTTAAAAGTTTAAATATGAGGAAAAATGTATTTAACAATAGCAATTATTTTTATCTAACCTCTTCACCACCAAATTTTGGATAGAGTTTCAGATATATGCTTGGTACTCAGATACTTTCACTTGTTCCAGTTTTGCTATAGTAATATTTCAGATTTCTTTTATTTATTTGTTTGCTTATTTTACATTCCAATTGCAGTTCTCCTTCCTCTCCTCCCCCTTTCCCAGCCTGGTACCAATCCACTGTGGCATATCATATTGCATGAGGACTAAGCGCCTCCTCTCCTCTTCCACTGATGCAAGACAAGGCAGCTCTGATAGGAAAATGGGGTCCAGAGGGAAGCAATAGAGATAGAGACCAAGTAAGAGGTATTCTCCCCATTCCAGTTGTTAGGGGATCCACTTGAAGACAAAGCAGCCCATCAGCTTCATATGTGTAAGGGCCTAGGACCAATCCATGCAAGTTCTTTGGTTGGTGGTTCAGTCTCTATGAGTTCCTCTGTGTCCAAGTTAATTGGCTATATAGGTCTTCTTGTGGTCTCCTTGATTCCTCCAGCTCCCTCAAACATTCCAAGATCCCTGAGTTTCGCCTAATGTTTGGCTGCATCTGTTTTCATTATCTGATGGATAGTGCCTCTCAGATGGCTGTTACTTTAGGTTACTGTCCAGTTCCCTCTCTCAATCCACTTCTGATGTCTATTTTATCTCCCCTACTTAGAAGGATTCAAGCATCATCCCTGGAGTTCTCCTTGTTACTTAGGTTCTTTGAGTATGTGGATTGTAGCATGGTTATCCTGTACTTAATGGCTAATATCTGCTTATGAGTGAGTAAATACCATGTGTGTCTTTCTGGGTCTGTGTTACTTCACGCAGGATGATCTTTTCTGGTTCCAACCATTTGCATGCAAATTGCATCATGTTCTTGTTTCTAATGGATGAGCAGTATTTCCATTATGTAATGTACCATTATTTCTTTTTTATGTTTATTTATTAATTCAAGTTACATATCCATTATAGTGCCCTCTTTCCACCACTCCCAGTCCTGCCCTCTGACCTTCTACCCCCTATCCCTTCTCTCCTACTCCTCCAGAGTGGAGTGTCCCTACATATCACCTCCCCCAGTTCAGCCGTCATATGAGGGCAAAAAGCTTCCTCATACACTTGGCAGCACCCCAAGGGCAAAGTGTCTCATTGACAGGTAACAAAGTCTATGTTCCTGTTCCTTTTGGTGTATTGCTTGTAGTATAGTTATCCTGTACTATACCGCTAAAATCCAATTTCCTTATCCATTCCTCGGAGTTGAGGGACATCCAGGTTGTTTGAAGTTTCTGGCTTTTAGGAATAAAATTCCTATAAACATAGTTGAGGGTAATGTCCTTATGGCTTAGTGAAACATATTTTTATTTTTGTATCATGTTATTTTTCATAGTCTAGTTCTGATTTCTTCAAGTCATAAATCTCCATCTTCTAGATTTTACAGATTTGGAGAATTTCTTCTACAAATAAACCTTTGTTAATACCACAGAATTATAAGGAACAGCATCCCTTTTAAGCCTCAGTATTCTTGCATGTTATTCATCACTGGCCAAACATTTGAGCAAAGCAATAAAAAATAATGTGCATAAAAGGATATGGTAACTTAAGTCTGAAATCCCAGCACTTTAGCAGTAGAATCAGACTTCAAAGTCATCTTCCTCTGCATAGATAGTCCAAGACCACCCTGGGTTACATACGGCTCTTTCTAAAAAGAAGGAAGGAAGGAAAACTGATGCTAAAATATGATATTTCTGTTTTATTAGTACATAAAATGATGTTTTTCAGAATGGCTCAGGTAGAAATAAAACACAACTTGCTGCTTGTTTTAAGCTGTATGGATATATTTCATAGTGCTTTTGTTTCATTTCTGTTGCAATGATAAAATAAATTGACAAAAAGCCATTTAGAGATTAAGAAGGTTTATTTCAGTTTATACTACTGGGTTACAGTCTATACTATAGGGAGGTCAAGGCAGACTTCAAACAGCTACTCATATTATAGGTATAGCCAAGAGCTGAGAGAAATGAGTGCATACATACACTGCTCACTTTTTCCACACAAGCACAATTCAGTACTCTACCAAGAGAGTGATGTCTACCATCGTTGATCAGCTCTTCCCACATCAGTTAATATCATTAGGATAGTTCCAGATTAACAGATATTTCCATAAGCAATCCAGTGTCCACAGTATCTTATTGACACTGTTCCCAGGTGACTCTACTTGTGTCAGGTTGCCAAAGGTAACCATCGTAACTATTATTCATGAAAAATCTTATTTTTAAATTAAATGCATAGTTTACTTTGTTCTTCAAATTGCTGTAAGTTATATTTCAACAAAGTTAAAATGTTGTTAATTATTTTCTTTTCTTTTATTCAAAATAGAAGTTGTTCCTTCCGAGAGATGGATAGTGAATTTTGACACAGATCTTTTAGATGGCCTTGTTTTTGCTACACAGCTGGCAGCATACTGCCCATTTTTGGTAAGAGTTATTTCACTGTCCAATAGTAGTCTTTTGTATGAGATAAATTAGGGATTAATATTTTAAGTTTATTTCCTGTAAACTGCCTTTTTAAATGCCATAATTCTGAGTGAAAACATGAATGCTACTACCTAAAATTGGCTTTCTGTTTATTTTTAAGTGCTAACTGCAATATTCTTTTTCAGATGCTAAAATCCAAGTGATCTTTTGTTGTACTACAAAGAAAACCTGTATTCATCTGTTTATATTCCATTAATTAAAGCCCTACTTGCTTTAATTTCCAGATTGAGTCTTATTTCGTAAATATGTACACACAACCAAAACGACCTGAACAATATTTGCATAATAGTTTGATTATTATAAATAGTCTTCAAGAAATTGGCTTTGATTTAAACATACAGGTGAGTACCTTTATATCACAGATGCTTTCCAAAGTTTATGCATTTCTTTGGTTCAGTTAGTCATTTATAATATCACTGTTCTTAAATATTTTAAGTCTAAATTTAAACATATTTTCCATGAGTTGAACTATGGTAATTCAAATATGATCGCCAATAAATGCTCTGGCTATCTAAGAATTATGTAATTATTTGATATTTTATGTAACAGTGCTGTTTTAAAATCAGGAAATGAAATATTAATTTTGTTCCAGAAAAAGTTTATATATATATATATATATACACACACACATATATTTAATTATATTTTGACCTACAACTACTGATTCTATTTGACATTTCATTTCAAGTTTTCACTGACAATAATGAAAAATATATTATGTTCTTATATGATGTACATGCTGTTACTTGCAGGACATGATAGAACACAGAATTTATGACTTAATCAATTATGTAGATTACTTGAATTATCAAAATATATTCCCATTACAAGCTAATAGTCTTATGTAGTTCAATATCAATATAGATATATGCTGAAGTGGTTCACAATTCAGATAAAAGAGGAAATCACTGTGATCAAATCTAGTCTACCTGAAACATTGTAAATAGTGAATGTCTTAGTTGATTCAATTGAATTTGGATTCATCAAATAGAGATAATGTTTGCTTAGAGATATGGTGTGAACCAACTATATAGAGAAAGAAAATGGGAAAAATACTCACTAAGAATTGTGTTGTGAATAGAGTTTTGCCTACTTGAAGTTTTGTAATAGATACATAAGCATAGGCATATATTAGAATGTTGGATATAATAGCAAAATCAAATTAAGTATTTACCATGTAGTATTGTAGAAATAAAGGCTTCTACTCTTACATCAGTTATCATTCCTATGATCAGATAAATTAGGTGTTTTTCTAAAACTGTTGGCCATCCAGAGGAGAAGAAACATTATTACCAACTCTGAATTTTCTATTTCTTGACCCAGAAGAAAAGTTAATGATATTACTCCAACATGAATGCATTACTCCAACATGTATGCTTGTTGGAGAAATTAATTTTACAATTTCTTATTTTTTCCCTTGTATTAAAGTTGTTTGCATACCAAAGTAATTTTATACCAGGTCAGATAATTACATTCATTTTTTTACTGTTTATTTATTACTTCAATTTACATCTCCATCACAGCCTCTCCCTCTACTCCTCCTAGGCTCACCCTCTCACCCTCTCACCCTTTTCCCACCTATCCTAATCCTCCAATGTGGGGTGCCCTACATTTTTATTGGTAGGGGTATAAGAAGAAATTTTAAATATTTAGCTCAGAGAATTATTTTATAATGGTAAAATTTTCAATATGAACTGTAGAAATGTTAACTATACAATTTTTATAGTTCCCATCAATTCAATGAATTATTAAACCTCCTCCTTGAATAGCTCCAGATAGACCATTCCAAATGTACAGAGGTGGTTAAATCATATTTATATTTTCAAAAATGATACCAATTCTTAATGACAAAAGTATGTACCAAGATGATTACACAAGATGGGCAGTTGAAAACCACAGTAGACATAGAAAATTGTAGAATTAGATTCAAATAGACAAGATATTCTGATAAGGAACCCAGGAAATATTATATGGAATACTTGATACTTAAGGTAGTTATTGAGAATGTGGTTGGGATTCACAAGAAATGTTTGCCCTTAGAAAATTTATTTGATTATCCATTTTAATTTGGTTCTCTTTTATGATTTCATCAGGTGTGTTTACTCAATATGTTAATTTCCTTGCATAGACAAAAATACTTTTAAAAACTGTATTGTCTGCTAGATGAAAAATGTGGAGTAATTGCCAAAAATTTGATGAACGAGGGAATTAGCAGCTACTGTGTGTGTGGTTTTTTTTTCAGCTAATTTCAACGCATAACTTTGTATAAGCACTAATTTACCATGTTATAAGGCAGGTTTCAAAATGGCACTGTTAAGTTAACAAACCAGTAATGAATTACGGTTGGTGCTTATACTACCCCACATTTTGACCCTATGAAATTAAGCCCTGGAGTTAGTTATTAATGTTTATATTTCTTTATTATGGCTTTTTTTGTTATAACTGTTATCACTGTAATAGAAACTTGAGATAATTATAATGAGAAAGCGTTTATTTAGGCTCTTGCTGCTGGAGGTTGCAGTCTGAATTCAAGTAACTCCATCAAGCTGAGACTATAGAATGGGCAATATGTCGTGGTGGGCACACAGATAAAACAGCTGCTTATCCTTGAATCTGGGAGCATAAGAAGAAAGCAAGATACTGTAATTTCTTTCTAAAGCATGACCCTTTCCAATTTTTTGGGAAAATATTCCACAAATATTTATTTTTAAAAGTTCTACCATTTTTTCAGTAGTACCATGCACTCAACAAAACCTTTAATACAAGGACTTAGGAAAGGATAGTCATTGTTCAAACTATAGTCTCTTCCTTACCTTTTGTTTTTCTTCCTCTGCAAAACCAAAACAAAGCAAAAAAATCCACTCACTATCCTCATAGTTGTAAAAGAATCAATACAAATGATATACATTTGATTTGATTTACATAGAGAAAGGAATAATTATTTTAGTGGAATTTCATGAGGAAGTTTTTCTTTGAAGAAATGTTATCATTGTATCATTAGAGTTTTTTATTTTTTTTTTAATTTTAATTGAAATAGAATTAGATCATATACCCATTCCTTCTCACCCTTCACTCCTTACTAGTTACCTTCCCTTGAACCCCTTTCATGCCTCCTACTCTCAAGTTGATAGCCTCTTTTTCTTTGATTATATTTGTCACAAATGTGTGTGTGTATGTTCACAAATTTATAAAAATAGAACATACTGAGTCCATTTTTCTTGTTTGTGTTTATATAGTTTTAAGGCTGAACAGTCTGTATTGGACAACTAATAAGGGGGTTTATCCCTGTGAGAGGCTAATTCCCCTTCTACTAGCAGTCAGTAGTTGTCTGTAGTTCTGTATCTAGGGTAGGACTCCATGACAATTTCGCGCATCCAGGTTAACATTTCGATTGATATTGCTATTATCCTGGTATTGTTTGTGCAGCCAATTTTAAGAGACGTTCTTTTACAGTACAGTTACTGGTATTCTGGCTATGCAATTATTTTGTCTCCTCCTCTGGTATGTTCCCTGAACCATAATTATAGAAGCTATGTGGTATAGATGTATCTGTTGGAGCTGAGCTATTTACAGTTAAATTTTGTTTTTAAAAATAGAATATATATTTTCCATTCATATAAACCTTTTCATTTACTAAATTGTTGATGTCCATTCTATTACATATGTCAAAGAATAATTTTTGAAATAATTTTCATATTTCTTCATATCAATTTTAATGTTGTTAAAAGTAATTAGGTTTTGATACATAATTATTTACCCCAGACCAGAGCTTGGGGTGGTGTTCTGCTAATGTTTTTTTTTTTTTTCTAACAAATATATCCCCACTCATCCTAGATAACCACATTAAGGTCAAATCATAGTCTCTTCTAATACATGTGACAAAATGAGACCTTTTTGAAAATTACCTTTAAAGAGAAGTAATTAATTACCTTTTTAGAGAATTTATTTCTCTCATTTTAAACATAATTAAATTCAAACATTTGTCTGTATTCCTTGTCCTTTATTATCACTACATAAACTAGATCCAAAAAAATGATGGGAAACTTAGGAATCCTGGTGTACTTCCAAGTTTTCTCTCAGTGATCCTCTTGGGCAGCTTTCTACCCAGTTCTTGTTATATTATATCATGTTTCCTGTCATTGACATTCTCATTATCAAAACACAGCTCTCACCTTAAAAGTCATATGAGTCAGTTTATTCTGTAGCCTGGCTACAGAAGTGACCATGACTCTTGTGTATTGGGGCAACTGGGTGGTGCACCACGGTGGGTCTGTGCCAAGGTGTACCCCTGAGGAATTGTGCCATGCAACAATTTATTATTATTTGTTTATTAAGAACTGAAGGAGGTTGGGGCAAACAGACAGATGTGAGCAGAGCCATGATGGAAGACAGGCAGATGGGTGTTAGAGCCATGATGGAAGATAAGGACAGAAAGAGAAAGAGGGAAGATGGAAGAGAGAGAGAGTAGGGGGAGGAAGAGGAGAGAGAGAGGGGGAGGGGGAAGGGAGAGAAAAATTGAGAGGAGGGAGAGAAAGAGAGCTTGAGTCAGAGGTAAGTTGGAACACAGAATGAGACCAACAGAGGTGGACAAGGCCTTTTTATCCCACACTCACTTGGTGCACCTTTCAATGGTGGGAGGTGATGATGTATACAATTGTTAGGACCTGGAGGCCCCTGGCATCGTGCTATTGCTAACGCCTGTAGATTAACAATGCTCCAGATTAGTTTACTCTAAATTCCCACGTTCCAAAGAGAAATCAATTAAGTTTTAAAGTTCTAGAGAGCAAAGAAAGTTATAAATCAAGACAAATTTTAAATACATTGGTATGTACATTAGATTGGCAGATACAACAAAATGGGAGAAGCTTTTCTGTAGGCCTAAGATATAGTCTAAGATTTTGAGTTGGTGGAAGCAGGTGGTCGGCTAGGTTAAATGATTCCAAAAGCTTTCTCTTTAGTAGTCACAAGATGTTAGTTTGGACACAAAGGTGGGTAAAGAATCTGGAGGACAGCAACTTAGCCTAAGATATAATTGGCCTCTGGACCTACAACATTCCAATCTCTCTACAGTAGTGAAATTCTAATTCCACAATCAGGCTCTGCAGACACTGCTCATTTTCAGGAATTTTCTTCACACCACACACCTTTGCCTCTTCATTTTAAGTACTCTAATTGATGAAAGAAAAATAACCTCTTTCTTTCTTCTAAAGAAAGTAAAATTTGTGTGAGGATACTGGATTAGAAGATAGCCATCGTTCTCTGAAAGTGGCTGTCTGATTTCAGTATCATTTGCATAAATTAGATCTTGATTCATACTACTTGCACTTCCAGTAGTGAGTCGAAATCATTTCAATTGCTCCCATGAGTTTGTGCAGATCTACACCTCAGTTTCAGTGCATGTACACATAGGTCCATGTATACTGACAATGACTAAGTTATTCAATACAAGTCTCTACCTCATACCAAATCCAATATAACTTTGCAATGAATAGTCTTGCATATTTATCTAACTTTTTCCTAAGAAAGTAGGAGGAATCATTCCTTATTCTCTTCTTGATTTTTGTTTTTGATTTCACTTATGTGTTAACTCTGTTTATTATCTCTGTCATTTTATAATTTTATTTCTAATAAGTTCTGATAGCCATGACAAATTACCTTGTTTATCAGTACAGTTGTTTTTGTTTCTTGTGGATAAAGTAGTTCTTCACCTGCTCTTACCTAGTGTCCCTGAATTGTTGTTTCTTCTCTTGTGTGTCCTTGTTTTTTTTATCAAGCCCAACACCTGGCACCCAGAATCTCCATAGCATAATCCTGGAAATCAATAATTTTGAGGGTTTTGTTTTACTTCTTTATAACTTCACTATGTGGTAATGTTTCTTTTCTGATAGAATGTACTCTATATTAGACAAAACCTACATAATGTCAAAGCATTCTACAAGATTCATTTCATGTGCCATTGTTTTCCATGAGACTACCTTGAAAGTAAGTCCCTTGCTATTGTTTAGCAATATAGGTACTTTCATATTTCTTTCCCTGTATCATTCAGTATTTTTAATCAAAATGTCAGTTTATTCATGTGAATCATCATTTTTAAGATAAGATGTTCTTCTGAGCTCTGGATTTCTTTTCTTTAAGTCTGAAGCTAGGAGGTCAGCAGTCTAATTTCCTTTAACTTATCCTTTAGTATGTCAGGTGCTTCCCATTAAGAATATTACTCTGGCCGGGCATGACCAGCGTAATATTCTGGTTAAACCCAACACTTGGGAGGCAGAGGCAAGAGGATCGCTGTAAGTTCAAGGCCAGCTTGGTCTACAGGGTGAGTTTCATGAAAGCCAGGGCTACACAGAGAAACCCTGTCTCCATAAACCGAAAATTAAAAAAGAATAGTACTCTGTTTTTATATTTATATTTTCCTTCCATTGTTGATTATATACACTTTTGATTATTTTGAAATAACAGTAACTACTATACTTCATTTACTCTCTTTCTTATCTGTACAGCCTATAACTTATTTCTTTCTCTTGTGAATCCAGGCCATAGATATCTGTGATCCAAACCCAGTGCTCATGTTAATGATGTGTGTCTACATGTATGAAAGGCTCCCTACATACCTTCCAAAGAAAGTTGTACCATTCTGTTGTACTCTGTATGATACTGTGATGGGAAAGGTAAGAAGATCTTTGGGACCAAAACTCATATGAAGTAAAATACTTGAGGATTTTAAATGTTTGTTTCCCTACAAAAATTCAACAGCAAATGCTTATGTGATAGTTTTATTAAGATTGAGTAAGATTTGTCAAATAGTTTCTTCTAACAAAAAGGTAATAAAGGAACATTTTCCTTAATAATCATCACTTGCTATAAAATTATTCCTTTCTCATTCATGCTTTACAGAGAAAGATATTCTTTCATATGAAAGTTAGTTTACCACTTTGAGAAGATTCATATTTCCCCTTCTCAGCCAATTTTATGCATTCCTGTTTATTGTCATTTGGGATGGGGTGTAATTTAGGACTCTTCTTCCAATCCCCCAGTCTCAGGTTGTACCAGTCATTGGTTGGCCATTCCCTTCATCACTGCTCCATCTTTAGCCTCATACATCTGTAGGCAGGGAAAATTATGAGTTGAAAGTTTTCTGGGTGGTAGGTGGCCCCGTCCTTCCACTGGAAGACTTGCCAAGCTAGGAGGTGGCAACTTCCATCTCAATATCCTTCACCAATAGGCATCTCAGCTAGGGTCACACCCTGAATCCCCCAGAAGCATACCGCTTAACAGATATCCTGCTTTTGTCAGAGGTGCCCCAGTTCATCTGTTTCCTTCATTCACCCAGCCCTCTCATGTCAACATAAAACTGGACACACTAAATCTAATATAAGAGAAAGTGGGGAAAAGCCTGGATCTCATTGACACAGGAGACAACTTCCTGAACAAACACTAATAGTTCAAGCACTAAGATCAGCAATTAATAAATGGGACTTCATAGACCTGAAAAGCTTCTGTAAGGCAGACAGACAGCATTGTCATTAGAAGAAAACGACACACCACAGACTGGGAAAAGTTCTTCACACAGAGGGCTAATATTAAAAATATATAAATAATTCAAGAAATTAAACACCAACAAATCAAATAATCCAATCAAAATATGGGTACAAAACTTAACCAAGAATTCACAGCAGAGGAAACACTAATGGCCAGGAAACAAACTGATTATAAAGTTGAAAAGAACAATATGACAATAAATTAGTCAAACACCTTTATGTCACATATCTATTGTGAAATAATGAAGATTCTTACAACTATTAACATATCAGGGAGAGCTGTGGAAGTTCAAGAACTATAAAACATCATTAATAGGTCATAATGAATTTGCTATGTTTTCTTCTAAAAACAAAATGTTACTTAATTCTCTGAGACTTAAAAGCATTTGGTATATTAATACTTGAAATACACACACATATATGTATGATAGAAGCCTAAACCAAAATTTCCTAAATTATAAGTGATATCTGTATGTTGTTAAAAAATATGGGTCTCTAAATCCTTGGGAAAACAAAAGAGAGAACTTCATTAGTATTAATACTCTTATTCTAGTAGATACCACAAATATTATTTAAATAAGATAGTAGCTAATTTTCTCTTTCTCCAAATCTTTACCAAATTCTTTATGGTTTATTGTATGTATAGATGCTACTAACGTTCCACTCTTCAAATACCTGGACTTTTGCTTGGATGTAACCATTTCCCAACTTTAGCATGGCCAATAATACCTTTTATCAAATCTTCTCCCTCTTCTCTGTACTTTCCGTAGTATACTTGCTTGTTGTTAAAGAAACATATTCATGGCACTTGCTTAAAATGATGAAGCAGACTTATGCAGGACTTGTTTAAGATGATAATCTAGACTTTTTATGGGATTGTCATTGTTGGTAATTGAGACTATCTCTGAATATGAAAAGAAAAAATTAGAACTTGTAACAAAGGAGCTAGAGGATGGTCAATGAATGATGAATTACTAGCAAGAAACCCCAGGAGTGAAGGGAAACTCTGGCTAACCCATCTTAGTAGTATTCTAGCAGGGAAGAGGATAAGACATCTTCTGGGGAAGAGTAGAGGATAAAGAGATTGTCCTATTATGAAGGATAATCATATTTCCAAGGTGAAAGATTCTGTATAAAAATAGCAATAATCTTTCTAAAATTTTTTTCTTCAGTACATGCTCAAAAAGGTGAGACTGAGCCAAGCCAAAGGGTTGGATTAGAATGCAATCAAGGATAAAACCCCCCATCTTTCTCCCTAATTCACTTGTTTTGTTGGCATAAAACTTGAAAAAGTCACACTGATACTTTTGTAAGAGTACCTAATATGCCTTCTCTAGAATTTTTTTTTCTGGAAAATAAAATGGACACCAGGGGATAGGCTCAGTAGGTTTACATTGAAATAAAGTAATGAAATAAATACATTCTGAGAACAAGAAGGACAACAAACCAACCAAGATATAAACAATAACTCTGATTTCCCAGAGTCCTGTTCTGCTTGTATTTGTATCTGTTTTGCTCATTTTCTCAGACATATTTATTTAATATTTTGGCATTTTACGCATGCATATAATATATTCTGATTAGTCTTTTCCCCAATCGTTCTTGTATCCCTCTCCAACCTTCTCAACCTTCACTCAGCCCCATTAGTTCTCCCCAGATAGATGACTTTTGCTTTAGTTTTGTGACCAATTAAATAACTGGGGTTATCTTTGTGACCATTGATTTGGAACTATCCATTGGAACCTGTTGAGGTCACCGATGGGTACACAACTGAAGACAATGATTTCCTTTTCTCTGAATCAATGAGTAGCAAACAATTCAGTAGTAAGAGGTAGGACTAATTGAGTCTGCCCTCTGTTCTTTTGGTAGATTCAGTACAAGGCAGCTGCTATCAGTTCATGATCACAGTGACTGTGTCTTGCCCAAAATATGGCATTTCACAGTTCTTCTCCAAGCTTTTATATTTTTTTACATTTTAAAAAGTTATTTATGTTTATTTTTTAATATTTTTAGTATTTATTTATTACTTCAGGTTACTCTCCATCATATGTGAGGTGCCCCCCACATATCGACCCATCTCCGTTCATCAGGAATTCTTTTTTTTTACGTTTAAACTTTCTTTTAAAAAAATTTATTTATTTATTGCTTCAGGTTACATCTCCATCACAGTGCCCTCTTTCCACCCCTCCCAGTCCCGCTCTCCCACCCTCTACCCCCTATCCCTTCAAACCCACTCCTCTGGAGTGGAATGTCCCTACATAACAGTCCCCCACCACAGTTCATCAGTCATATGGGAGCCAAGAACCTCCTCATACACTAGGGACCTACAATGCAGCACCACTAGGGCAAAGTGTCTCATTGAGAAGTAGCAAAATCTATGTTCCTGTTCCCTTTCGTGCATTGGTTGTAGTATAGTAATCCTGTACTATATGACTAAAATCTGACTATCAGTGAATAGATGCCATGTGCATCCTTCTGAGTCTGGGTTAGCTCACTCAGGATGAGCTTCTCTAGTTCCATCCATTTGGCTGCAAATTGCATGATTTCATTGTTTCTGATAGCTGAGTAGTATTCCATTGTGTAGATGTACCATAGTTTTTTAATCCATTCTTCGGTTGAGGGACATCTGGATTGTTTCCAGTTTCTAGCTATTACAAATAAGACTGCTATGAACACAGATGAGGAGATGTTCTTGTGGTTTGGTGAGGAATCATTTGGATGTATACCCAGAAGTGGTACGGCTGGGTCCTGAGGCAGAGCTCTTCCAAGTTTTCTAAGATATCGCCAGACTGACCTCCATAGTGGTTGCACAAGCCTGCAATGCCACCAGCAATGGAGGAGGGTTCCCCTTTCTCCACACACTCGCCAGCATGTGCTGTAATTTGAGCTTTTGATCTTAGTCATTCTGACAGGTGTGAGATGGAATCTCAGAGTCATCTTGAGTTGCATTTCTCTGATGATTAAGGATGCTGAGCATTTCTTCAAGTGTCTCTCAGCCATTAGGGATTCCCCCTTTGTGAATTCTCTGTTTAGCTCTGTTCACCACTCTGAATTTTTTTGATTGGATTATTTGGTTTCTTAGCATTAAATTTCTTGAGTTCTTTGTAAATTTTATATTTTTATGTCCCCTCTTCTTGAGGTTTCCCAGAGACTTAGTATTATATTGAAGTTTTATTTAGAGCTGTATAGTCATCCATCACTTATTTTCAATGTGCAGTCATACATTTTTTTTTCAATCTTTCCTGGAAAGTTTGTGTTGTAGATTGTAGGATGCGCAAGTACCTAAGACCACTGATAACTTTTATTCTTAAGCAAACTTCATAGCAGCTCAGATTATGATAACTATACAACAGAGCAAAAGCTTATTCCTTTTAGTGACATGGCTATAAAAATTGTATTCTTCCCAAGAAGACATGTAAACTGACGACAAAACCAACAACAAAACAAAACTTCTCTTCCATCTCAGACCAATCAAAGAAGAAATCATTAGTCCTATTTTATTATTTGTGGTCTAACTTTTTAGTCAGCTGAAGGTGCTCCAGAGCACACAAAACCTCAGGTTAGATGTTTGGAATATGAGATTGCTAACTGAATTCTATATCAAATTCAACTGGAGGATAAATTCCTCTTTTTAGATTTTATTTGCTCTAGGCCAGTAAGGAATAGCTAATTGCATACATTGTCATTAATTTTCTCTTTAGCTTTGTAGCTAATTTAAAGCTCTAATCATTGCTTCATCTGTTACCTATAAGATACAAGCCCCAAACTGTTCTTCTGGTTCCCTTTTTACTACACCATAACAAATAGTTTGAGGAATAGTTTAACCATCCTCTGGAAGGTTAGCATTTGAAAGCTTCATGCTGTCTTTTGTGATTCTATCTCCTCTTCCAAGTCTCCAACTCCTTACTCTGTGTTTCTGTGTTTCCATCATGTTTGCATATATATTATTTTAACATTTTTAAGAAATATATCCCACAATAGTGAACTAACTATTTTTCCCTTCTTTTCATTTCTTCTTTTTCTCCTCCTTTTTCTTCATCGTTCTCTTTACCCTCTTGTTCTCCCATGTTCCTCCCTCTCCTATTCTTCATCTTATTTTTTCTTTTCTTACTCTTCCTCTTTTTTCCTCATCATCTTGTTTTTTTCCTTCCCTCCTCCTCATCCTCCTTCTCCTCCTTGTTCTTGTCCTTATCCTCTTCCTTCTCCTCCTCTTTCTCCTACTCCTTCTTCATGCTTTCCATATCTCTAGTTCAGCTGGACATAATTAAATTCCTTTCAGACAAGGACACAATCATTTCTATTTTGTATATATCTTCAATCTTATATTCCTTGGGAAATTTTCTTCATTGATCTGAGATATTTCCTTGTATGCAAAAATAAATTATACTAATTCTGCTTAAATCTTACAAAAAATTACTCCTAAATGAAAATTAAATCCAATGTCTAGAATTAATTTACCAGGTGACTTGGAATGATCATATCAATTATTTGAAGACTGTTCTTAAATTTCTTAAATCATAAAGATACATAGAGATACTACTATTAAACACCAAGTCTGTAGTTGATATAGTAATCCATGCCTATCATTTCATTACTTGGGAGGCTGAAAGTGGAAGAGAATGTGTTCCAGCCAACCTGGGCTATGTAGCAAGGCCCTGTCCAACACACATGCAAACTCTAATACATCTTTCAGTTATATTATAATATATATATATTCAGTTATATTATATATTAAGCTGAAGATTTTCATGTGTAGAATGTCTAACTTTCTATGTTAAAACTTATAAATGGTGCATGTGTATAGGTGTTAATCTTCTTTGTACCATCTTCTCCATCTACATAGATATTAGTGAAAAACCCAAGCTTGAAGAATTTAGTGTATACAGCAACAATTGTTGGAAGAGATGCTGTTGATTTCTCTCTCACCGAAACAGGGGATGTTATAACAATTTCCCCAAAGTGAGTATTTTAAAAATATTCTAATTTTTGAACTTGTCAAACTAGACATTTGATATTTATGATAATTACTAAAATGTGAGGTTGATTTTTCTGAAGTGATAGATAATGATAATAGATAATCTTTCACTGTCATATTGGACATTTATTATTCTGAGATACCTCCTTAGTTTTGTTAAAACAATTCTATCAATTTAAAGTAGCTAATTTCGTATGTATATTTAACTAATTTTAATTAGTTTTTATTGTTTTGTTTTATTTATTTATTGCTTCAAGTTACATCTCTATCACAGTGCTCTCATTCACCCCTCCAGGTCCCATACTCCCACCCATTCCTCCCTCTCCCACCCTTCCCACTCCTACAATGTGGAGTGTCCCTACATATCAACCACTCTCAGCTCACAGTCATATGTGGGCTAAGAGCTTCCTCTTGAACTGGGGCCAACATGGTGGCACTCGTAGGGAAAATTGTCCCCTTAATAGGTAACAAATTCTATGTTCCTGATCCTTTTGGTGTATCGGTTATAGGATAGTTATCCTGTACTATATGGCTAAAATCCAATATAAGTGAGTAGATGCCATGTGCATCTTTCTGAGTCTGGGTTAGCGCACACAGGATGAGCTTTTCTAGTTCCATCCATTTGGCTGCGAACTGCATGATTTTGTTGTATTTGATTGTGTAAATGTACCACAAATTTTTTTTATACATTAATCATTTGAGGGACATCTGGGTTGTTTTCAGTTTCTAGCTATTACAAATAAAGCTGCTATGAACATAGATGAGGAAATGTCCTTGTGGTTTGGTGAAGAATCGTATGGATGGATACCCAGAAGTGGTATGGCTGGGTCTTGAGGTAGGGCTATTCCAAGTTTTCTAAGATAACCCCAGACTGATTTCCATAGTGGTTGTTCATGTGTGCACTCCCACCAGCAATAGAGGAGTGCTCCCCTTTCTTCTCAACCTTGCCGGCATATGCTGTCATTTGAGTTTTTGATCTTAGCCATACTGATAGGTTAGAGATGGAATCTCAGAGTCATCTTGACTTGCATTTCTCTGATGATTAAGGAATGTTGAACATTTTTTTCAAGTGTCTTTTGGCCATTAGCGTTTCCTCCTTTGTGAATTCTCAGTTTAGCACTGCTTCCCATTTTTTTCATTGGAGTATTTGGTTTCATGGTGTTTAATTTCTTGAGTTCTTTATAAACTATGGATATTAGCCCTCTATGGGAAGTGGGGTTGGTAAAGATCTTTTCCCAATCTGTAGGCTGCTGTTTTGTTTGAATGACAATGTTTATTGCCTTACAGAATCTTGTCAGTTTCATGAGGTTCCATTTATTGATTGCTGGTCCTAGAGCCTGAGCTATTGGTGTTCTGTTCAGGAAGTTGTCTCCTGTGCCAATGAGTTCGAGGCTTTTCCCCATTTTCATTTCCAATATATTTAGTGTGTCCAGCTTTATGTTAAGGTCTTTGAGCCACTTGGACTTAAGGTTTGTACAAGGTGACAAGTATTGGTCTAATTTCATTCTTTTACATGTTGACATCCAGTTAGACAAGGACCATTTGTTGAAGATGCTGTCCTTTTTCCATTGTATGGTTTTGGCCTTTGTCAAAAATTAAGTGACCATAGGTGTGTGGGTTCATTTCTGGGTTAGATTCTATTGATCCACTGCTCTGTTTGTTACCAGTACCATGCTATTTTTATTACAGTTGCTCTGTAGTACAGCTTGAAATCCAGGATGGTGATGCCTCCACATGTTTTTTTTTTTTTTTTAATTGTACAGGATTGATTTAGCTCTTCTGGTTTTTGTTATTCCCTAAGAAGCTGAAAATTGGTTTTTTTCCAGGTCTATTCACTTATAGTAGGATTTTAGCTATATAGTACAGGATATCTATCCTATAACCAATGCACGAAAGGGAACATGGACTTAGACTTTTTTTGTTTTGTTTTGTTTGTTTGTTTGTTTGTTTCTTCTCCCTGTCAATGAGACTCTTTTCCCTGGTGGTACTGCCTTGTAGGCCCCCAGTGTATGAGGAGTCTCTTGGCCCTCATATGACTTCTGAACTGGGGTGGGGGACTGTTATGTAGAGACACTCCACTCCAGAGGAGTGGAATGGAAGGGTTAGGGGGTAGAAGGTGGAAGGGTGGGACTGAGAAGGGTGGAAAGAGGACACTATGATGGAGATGTAACCTGAAGCAATAAATGAATAATTTTTTTAAAAAAAGAAAGTTTAAGCATAAAAAAAAGAATTCCTGATGAACAGAAGGTGGGTCGATATGTGGGGGGCACCTCTCATTTGAGGAAAATGAGAGGGGAGAGAGGGGGAGGAGGATGGAGGTGGAAGAGAGAGGTGGCTGCAATTGGGATGTAACATGAATAAATAAATAAATTTAAAAAACAAACAAAAAAAGTGTATTGGTATTTTGATGGGAATTGCATTGAATCTGTACATTGCTTTTGGCAGGATGGCCCTTTTTTTTATTTTGATCCTACCTATCCATGAGCATGGGAGATCTTTCCATCTTCTGATGTCTTCTTCTATTTCTTTCTACAAGGACTTGAAGTTCTTGTCATACAGGTCCTTTACTTGCTTGGTTAGAGTTCCCCCCTGGTATTTTATATTGTTTGTGGCTATTGTGAAGGGTGGTGTTTCCCTAATTTCTTTCTCATCCCATTTATTTTTTTGTATAAGGAAGGGATTCTGATTTTTTTTTAATTAATTTTGTATCCAGCCACCTTGATGAAGTTGTTTATCATGTTTAAGAGTTTCGTGGTGGAATTTTTGGGGTCGCTTATGTACACTATCATTTCGTCTGAAAATAGGGATAATTTGACTTCTTCATTTCCAACGTGTATCCCCTTGATCTCCTTTAGTTGTCTTATTGCTCTACTAGAACTTCAAGTATTATGTTGAAGAATTATGGTGAAAGTGGACATCCTTGTCTTGTCCCTGAGTTAGAGAAAATGCTTTAAGTTTCTCTCCATTTATTGTGATGTTGGCTACTGGCTGGCTGTATATCACCTTTATTATTTCTAGGTATGGTTCTTGTATGCCCAGTCTGTTCAGAACTTTTAGTATGAAGGGGTGTTGATTTTGTCAAATGCTTTTTCACCATCTAGTGAGATGATCATGTGTTTTTTTTTTCCTTCAGCTTTTTTATATGGTGAATTACATTGATGGATTTTCGTATGTTGAACCATCCCTGAATTCCTGGGATGAAGCCTACTTGCTCATAGTGTATGATACTTTTGATGTGTTCTTGGATTAAGTTTGCCAGTATTTTATTAAGTATTTTTGTGTCTATGTTCATGAGGGATATTGGTCTGAAGTTCTCTTTCTTTATTGGGTCTTTGTGAGGTTTAGGAACCAGGGTGACTGTGGCCTCATAGAATGAGTTTGGCAGTGTTTCTTCTGATTCTATTCATGGAAGAGTTTGAAGAGTATTGGTATTAGCTCTTCTTTGAGGTCTGGTAGAATTCTGTGATGAAACCATCTGGCCCTGAGCTTTTATTGGTTGGGAGATTTTTAATGACTGTTTCTAATTCCTTAGGGGTTATAGGGCTGATTAATCTGTTTAACTGATCTTGATTTAACTTTGGTAGGTGGAATCTTTCAAGAAAATTATCCATTTCGCTTAGGTTTTCAAATTTGGTGTAGTACAGTTTTTACAGTAGGACCTAAATATTCTCTGGATTTCCTCAATGTCTGTTGTTATTTCTCCCTTTTCCTTTCTGATTTTGTTGATTTGGATTTTTTTCCCTCTGCCCTTTAGTTAATTTGACAAAGGGTTTGTCTATTTTGTTGGTTTTCTCAAAGAACCAACTCTTGGTTTCTTTGATTGCTTGTATTGCTCTTTTTGTTTCTAAGTTGTTGATTTCAGCCCTAAGTTTGATGATCTCCTGCCTTCTGCTCCTCTTGGGAGTGTTTGCTTCTTTTCTTCCACTTCTTCCTGTTCTGCGGTTAAGTTGCTAATCTTGGGCTGTCATAATTTTCTTTTTGAAGGCACTTAGTGCTATGAAATTTCCTTGTAGCACTGCTCTCATTGTGTCTCAAAAGTTTGGTATGTTTGCCTTCATTGTTGTTGGATTTTAAGAAGTCTTTGATTTCCTTCTCTATTTCTTCCCTGACCTAATTTTAATTAGTTGAATACATGCTTGAAATATAGTGTCGTAGTAATAACATTATAAATTGTTGATATAGCACAAGTCTGTTTCATGGAAGACATACAACTAGTGCATACTGTCAGTATATATCTTTTTATAATATGTATGTTACATTTTAAATTATTTATAGATTATGTTTATTATACCAAGATAGGGTCAGGATTGAAATTTAAAAGCTATGGAAGAATGAAAAGCAAAATGAGTAAAAGTTTTAAAATCCTGCTTCCAAAAAAGCATTGAAGTTACCCTATCTCTTCATTGTTATTGTATTGTGCCTGTATAGGTAGATAGTAGTTGGACCTAGTTTTATATATATATGTACATATGGTCCTAATTATTATATATTAAGTAATACATTATTCCTATTTCTTCAAATTTATTCATTTATATTCATGCATGTACTATAGAATGGATAATCCAGGAAATTAATACTTAATGTTATTACTGTATATCTTGAGCCTAAAACAGTTTCTGAAACTCGGTAATTTATTTATAAATATAAATTGGATGAATGAATTAGTAAATTAATACACTATAAACATTATCTAGAAAATTATTATTTGAATATGGGATTCTTGCATGGGGTTTAAGCATCTACACCCAGGAAATGACTACAATATAGAAAGTAATTTGTTTTCAATGTAATTTCAGTCCATGAGTCTTGTGTAATAGTCAAATCACACAAAATTTAGATAGTAAGGTCACATTTGAATAAAAGTCCTTTGTTGTATGTGGCCTGTGATATTTTTCCTGCAAAATATGGTTTATATATTGCTGATAATTACCTTGCTCTCTGCTGCTCCCTCATCTCAACCTTTAAACTGTAGTTCCACAGACTATGAAAATTAGGAGAAAGTTAGACAGCAAGGGAAACTATTTCTTTGTTCATTATCAATATTTTACCTTAAGAGAGTTTATAAGTGACAGATTGTAGGTAAAATAACTCAGTATTATATAGATGATGATAATTATGCCAAAAGCCATATTGAAAATCAATGGTAAAATATTTCTGTTATTTATCCCTTGGATAAAAGTAAAGGTGAGGGAAAACCAAATGACTCATTTGTGAAAACCCCAGTTTGTTCTTAATTCAAAGTCTGTTACTTGCATGAAAAGTGAAAGCAAGAAGTGTTAGATTTCTTCCATTCACAAAGTTAAACCAAAAGAGAACAAAGCTGACCCCATGATAGATGGGAAGAAGAAGTTTCATACTACTTTGATGCTCTTTCATAGTCTGTAACAATTCTAAACATATGGAGGTAACAAGCCTCTGAGCTCATTTTAACCCAAGATGCTGGGATAGCTTCCAAGAAATGTTTTTTGTGCTTCCTAAGCCTCTGCTTCTTTTGTTTCAAAAGGATCTCAGTGCTTCCTTTCAAGGCTCTTTGCAGAGCACTTAAGCTGTCAAAATGTGGCTTGGTGTCATCATTTTTCTATAAATGGGTAAATAGAATCTTGTCCACATCCTTAAGACTCTGCCATTAGACTACATGTTAGACTATAATGTTAAAAATGAAAAGAATTAGGCATATTGTCTTTATTTCAATTTTTAATTGATTTCTCTCAAATAACTAACATACTACTGGTCTTTATCTACCATTA
Source organism: Lophiomys imhausi (assembly GCA_907164525.1). NCBI lineage: Eukaryota > Metazoa > Chordata > Mammalia > Rodentia > Muridae > Lophiomys > Lophiomys imhausi. The sequence goes on from CAJQZJ010000558.1 coordinate 44,160, forward strand.
TTGAACTGTACTTCCAACCTTGGGGTATTTTTATTAGATTTTCATTTCATTCATTAATTTATTTATTTACTTTCTGTTCTGATCACAAATTCCTCTCCCTCCTCTGCTCCCAGTCTCTCTCCTCCCCTCCTTTCCCCATCCTCCTCCTCCATTTGTCCTCAGAGAAGCAGAAGTCTCCCATGGATATCAGTCTGCCTTGCCATATCAAGTTAAGGTAGAAATAGGCACATCTTCTCCTATTGAGGCTAGACAAGGCAGAGGGGATCTGAAAAAAGTTTTTCAGACATTTTTTGTTCACTCCATAGAACCAAAAACAAGTACAGAACATGACTTAAAGTTTACAAATAAAATTGTACTCATGACTTCATAAAAAATGTATATGGTTTCATCCTGTTCCCTACTAGAAAATCTAATTTGAGATATATTATACATATACTTGATAGTTAAATTTAGATTATACAAATGTCTTCATGCTTCAGTGTTGTTTAATTTTTGGTACAAGTGAATACAGTTCAGGGTGTAGGTACTAAACCTGATCTGTACCTAATGTATATTTAATTGTATTTTATTTCAATAAAATATTTATTCTTTTATTTTTTATTAAACAGAAATGAAATTATCCTCATTGTGAAATTTGTTAGTCGCTTCCTTCATCCTGCTGAAGCTACCCTATTGTTAATTTCAAAACCTAAGTATGGAGTAGGAGACAGTACATTGGCTTTTGCTCTAAAGGGAAAAGTATTAAGTTTTAAAGCAATTGTAAGTAAACTGTACTTATTTTGTATGCTTTTGCTCCTGTTCCACAATCCCTGCAGTGCCACACTGTGATTATCCCTGCCTGTTTTCTTTCTGTTCTGCTCTTAGTATTCTTAGTCATCTCTTTGCCATTAAACTTGTTTTATTATGATGGCATTGAAAATTGACAGTTGGTTCAACAAATATTTTTCTGCTACAGGCAATTATCAACTTTAGTATATATTTTACTACTTATTTATTTAGTTAGTTGTATAGATGTGTGTGCATAAACACACACCTGTGAATGCATGAACATTTATGTTAGCACACTCATGCCACACCACGATGGAGGTCAAATGACAACTTGCAGGAGGCAGTTCTCTCCACCTATGTGTATCTTGCAGATTGAACACAGGTTAAAAGTCTTGGCAGCAAGTACCTTTACATACTCAATCATTGGTCTAATTGGACATTTATCAGTTTTTCTGGAGTGTGCTATTGAGCCAATCCATTATAAAGTTCATGCTAATATTACATTTGTTGAAGAATTGTGATGTTCTTGACTAAATTCTACATGTTTATATGTCAAATGATGAGGCAGAAATACATTGGTATAGGCATCTATAAACATCTTGTTTAAGTTATTTGATGACTTATGACAGGGATATCCAAGGGGAATCACTCAGTTCTATTTAAGGGACAGACCACTGAGAGTTTGACCATGCTCCAGTGAGTATATTGATAATGCAAATTTGACTTTTAAACAAAATTTAATTTTTTTCGGGAAGTCATAAGGGTAGGGAGCAGATATGAAAGGACTGAGAAATGAGTGTGATTGGCTACATGATATGAAATTTCCAAAGAACTTATACAAGTATTATGTTGAAAAAATATTTACTACCATGAATATATAGTAAAGTAGAGCAAATTTGTTGTTGCCAGGATTCTGTGTATAGTATAAAAATATAAAACAAAAAATCAAAACAACAGAAAGCAACAATAACAACAAACAGTTGAGTGCACAAGACCAGATTATACAGCACAAAGTATGACTCTAGAAGTATTAAGTGGTATTTAGATATGAGAAGATGCTCACATGGACAGAGTACCATAATAGGCAGTGATACCCCTAGCAAGTGGTCGATATTTCTACTGTGATATGTTATTTTCTTCTAGTTTTCTCATTATTAATGAATACTTGATATCTTTCAATTCTGTCACATACATTCCCTGAACAATCTCACATACATTCTCTGAATCAATGTATTGCTTTTCGCATATAGTTCAGTAACATGGCTTATTTTATCTCATCATTAACCTCAGTACTGAAAGAAAACCTAAAAACTGAATGCTGGAGTGCTATGCAGCTCTGAATACATTCCCCTCTTTCCACTTATGTCAATGGGAAGTAGATTAGATAATTATGGATAAAATATTCAAGACAAGAACAAATGGGTTTTGACATTATCATATATTGTGACTGTTTTTAAATTTAGGATATTGTGAACTGTGAATCTCCATGTTACCAATGGAAAGAAGTTGCTGTCAATGTGAAAAACCCTTTTTCAATTGGTGGAGAGTTTCGGTGAGTTATTGTTTTAACTTAAATTTATTGCAGATCACAATCTATATATTCAAGAAAAAATAGGTAAATATCTTTCTTCTTCAATACAATTCTTCTGAGGAGAGATTGCATCTGCTTGCATTCCTATGAACTTAAAATAATCAGGAAATAAAATTGATCAAATTTAGAAATCAGGCACATGCAGTATGTGTATTGGGACAGAAGTTTCTATATAATACAAAATGCTTTCTATTTAACATGTAATAATTTATTCCATAATATTTGACAATTTGAAATATTTTGAATTGTATGTTCAATCTTTTAAAGATTTATTGTCAATAATATTACTAATGATGGATTAAACAAAATTTTGTTGAAATAGTTATTGGTGAATTTATGATTTCTATATCTATCTGAATTAAAATTTGCTATTGAGTTTTCAGCAATTTTTTTATATATATTTCAGTTTCCAACTCCAGATTTTCTTCCTGGATCATTTTTATAATCTTTATTGATTTAAGATATATTTGATCTTATATTGGCCTCATACTTTCTTTTACTTCTTTAATGTGTTTCTATAGTCTTTGAAGGTATGTGTAATAACTAGATTGAATTTGTTTCCTGTTAAATCCAGTATCCAAATCATAGACAGTTTCAATCACCCATTTCCTTTCCTATTTCTTTATATGTTTCTTTCATATTTTTTAAATTATTTTTTCTTTTATTTTTTATTTCTTCAAGTTACATCTCAATCGCAGTCCCCTCCCTATTCCCCCTCCAGTCCCACCCTCCCACCCTCAAACCCCCATCCTCTTCCCTTTTTTTTTCTTTTAAGTTTAAGGTATATCTTATTTCCCCCTATACTGGATTTAAATTTTTTCAAACAATATATTTTGATTGTATAACTTCCCCTCTCATAAGTGCTCCTAGATTCTTCCTCTCCACCCAAATTTATGTTCTATCCCCCAAAAGACAAACAAAAATGCATCTCAAAGTAAACAAACAAAAAATACCAAACCAAATCAAACAACCAAACAAGCAATTTGAAAAGTGCACAAAACCATAGAGTTGTGTTGGCCAACTACTTGCGGCATAGGAACTGTACTAGAGTGTGGTCTATATACCCAGTATCATTCCACTGCCGCTGGAGGATACTTTTTTTAGTTAAAAATAGCATAAAAATATTTACAAAAAGAATTTCAGTTACAAATAGCATCTTGGTTGGAGATGGAACTTTATGTCCAATTCTCCTTTATATCTGTAGCAGGATATTGTCTGTCTTGGACTTGTCCAGGCATTACTGTTATAGTCTCTGTGAGTTTATGTGTGTATCCTTATATCCTCCCTCTTCTGTCTGGAAGATATCTTTTCTTTGGAGTCATTCACTATCTCTGGATCTTGTCATTTGTCTACCTCCTCTTCCACATAGATCTATGAGACTTTGTAAAGTCATCCCACCAAGAACTGAGTGCACACTTTATATTGTCTGGTTGTGGGCCTCAGTGTTAATTCCTATCTACTGCAACATGAAGTTTCTCTGTAAAGGATTATACAGTGCCCTGATGTATATTTGTAGTAATATCATTAAGAGTAATTTATTGCTATGTTCATTTTATTGCTACTATTATTGCAGAATAATAGTGGTACATTTTCCCCTAGGCCCATGTCCTTCCTATCTATTATCAGGTTCTTGGCTACTTTAGTAATGTCAGGTATGGGTTCCATCTTATACAGTGGGCCTGAAATCAAACCAAAAAGTGATTAATTACTCCCATAATATTTGTGGTACTATTATACCAGTAACTTGGAGGCAGGTCTCTCTTGAAGGGTTTTACTGATGTAGCTGGTTTTACTGATGTTTGCTTTTTCCTTGGGTAGCATTCATAGTACCTTCCAGTAACAAGAACACTAGTCAGTAGGGGTGAATCTCTTAGTTGGGTACAAGCTTGATTTCTCTGATGTCATAAGTAATTGGTATCTTTAGTAGTAGAGACTTGTTGTTAGGTTATGGAGAGTAACCAGTAACACTGACAAAAGCCTATAATGTTTGGCAGAGGGATCTATGACACTGTTAGCCAATGACTCAACAAGATATATATGTCTCAGAGTTTCTATGAAGGATTCTGAACATACTTGAATATGTATTTTACTCATTCTGAGTACTGGTTCTATGTCACTCAGGTCTGTTTGATTATATTTTAATTTTAAAAATATGCACTTGGTTATTTTCCTTGCATGTCTGTCTGTGCCTGCTAACTACAGAAGTGGGGGAAAACAAAGCAAAACAAAAAACAAAAACAAAAGCATCAAATCCCTGGAAACTTGTTACAGAAGGTTGTAAGCTATCGTGTGAATGCTGGGAATGAATCCCTGAAAGAGCAGTCAGTGTTTCTAACTACTAAACCATTTTCTATACACCCTCCACCCAGCCCCACACTCAGAATTTAAATTCTATTACCCTCAAGTTAACAAGATGCCTCAATGGGCAAAGGAATTTGCTGACAATCCTGTCAACCTGAATCTGATTCCTGTATCCCTGTATCACACATGACAGAAAGAATTGACTCCCTCAATTTGCTCTTTAAATTCCACAGGTACACACACACACACACACACATGCACTCTTCCAACTCCAAGCATATTGCTAATATGTTGAAGAATTATTAATTATTAATATAGGTTCATAAGATTATTACAGTGGCAGTGTCTCTTCAAGCAATCAGTTCCCCAAATAAACACACATAAGACTATGATTTATTTAAAAGTCTGAGCACAGAACTGAGCATGAAATCTAATCTAATCTAAAGCCCCATGACCATTCTGTTTTCCTCCAATCTATAAACCACAATACTTGCATTAAGGATTCATTTCTCTCCTTCACCTCCATTATGGCCAGACTCCTCTCTCCTCTGCTTCTTCCTCTCAATGGTATGATGTACGTATCTTTGTTTTCAAAATTTGGCAAAATGAAACACACCCGTTTGCCAAATATCATTCTTTATAGTACCTCTAGGGTTACTACCAGTAAGTAATTGAATTCGGTTATACAGAGAACATGTAGGGCCGTCTATAAAATTATTTCTCTGGCTTGTTGCCAGATAGTAGAAAACTTTTTCTTTAAACTTCAGCTGTTAACATGACGTTTCTCATGAAATTTTGAGGTTTCCAGAACATTTTCTATTAGTAATTGATTAATCTCCTCATTTTCTTGTGCCAGTGGACCTAGCAATCCTGTATGAAGATGAATATGAGTAATATATAATGGATTATTTTTGCTTCTGATGACCTGTTGCAATTGTATAAATTAAGAAGCTAATTCTGTGTTATCAGGAATAAATTCAGCAGTTTCTATATGTGACACAACTCTTTCTGCTTATAGAGAATCAGTAATTATATCGAGTCTCAGTTTCACAGCATTTCAATCCATGTGGGTGCAGGAGTTATATAGCATAGCAGTTCTATTCACAGTGTCGGGGTCTTATGGTAGATACAAGAAATTCACATCAGTGTATACCAAAAAACAGAGAGATAGAAAGGAGCCTTGGACTGGGTTATAATATTCTAAGGCCTGTCTCTGGTGGTCTACTTCTGCCTTCTAGGCAATTCTTTCTAAAGATTCAGTAGTCTATTAAAATAGCACCATCAGCTGGTGATTGAAAGTTTATTCACTGTGTGTGTGTGTGTGTGTGTGTGTGTGTGTGTGTGTGTGTGTGTAATTTTCTTTTCTATATTTCACATATTTCTATTTAAGGCCTTTCCTTTTTCCTTAATATATCCTTTGAGCTGCAGAATGAGCAGATGTGTTCACTCTCAATATAAGCTGTAGATGATAAGGAAAATGAAAAGAATGGTTTGTTGAATTTCATTACATTTCCATTGAAAATAATTCTTTATGTATTTATTTCAGTGTCCTCCTTGTGGAATCTACAACATTTATGTATTTGCCAGCACAAGTACGTGAAACTTCAAAAGGTGATGTGATACATGAGTAAGTGCCTTTGATTTTATACTCAGACATATCTAAGGCAAATTTCTAAGAAATTAGTGCTCAATTAAACTTGGTACCTGGAGAAGTGGACAATATCTTTTGTTTATAAAAGTTTAGTAGTTTATATATGTGTACACTTTTTCAAATGTATTATTAGTGTTTCTATATTCATTTCTAAGATAATATGTACTTGATTTCATACTGTGGGTATTTATTTTTTATCATGACTTTGTTTTATGAAAGCAAGCTACAGACAGAGTGAAAACTAAACCAATGTTTCTTGGAGAAATATATCTTAAAGTGTGCAGTTGGTTTCTGTATTTGACCTAAACTAACTAGAGGAATCAGTATCTAGAACTCCATATTATTCTAAAAGTTCCCTCAAATATTGTTAAAGTACTAGGCATATTTATTTGAGGGGTATGAATTCAATTTAACAAATAGATGGTTTTGGAAAAATAAGATTTATAGCTAATTAAAACCAGCTGCATTTAAACTGTCCTGCCTGCTTTATGTAATCTTCAATTAGTTTAAAATTAATAATGCAGCAGAATATTGTAAAGTTTGACTTATTGTATTACTCATATTTTTAAACTTTAGAATAGGTATTTAATGTGAAATATAGCTTAATATTTTACCATGATTTTAAAAAAATAATGTAGGTGTCCATTAGTGAAATTTGTGCACATAATGACCATTATTCCTGTGTTATTTTGGGGTTTTATAACTGAGTTCCTCTGTGTGTAATGCATGATAATGTTGATGTCATATTTTTAGATATGAAAATGTCAGGAGGCAAGGCTCTAACAATTTTGATAAAATAGGGGCTCACAATGTTAATGTTACAGTAACCCTTTAAACTGTATGAAGATTTTCTAAGATTAAATGAGTATAGTTTATTTTGTAAAGTGAGTTACAGTAAGTCAGTGCTTCTAGTAGAATACAAACATCATATCTGTCATAAGATGATTGCTTTCTTCTAAGGTTATTCTCTGAGAATAGTTGCTAATAAGTAAATAACTCAAATATCATTGTACCTTAATATTGAATAGTAATTTCATGTTTAATTAGGACCCTCACAATTTTGCTTGTACATGTTGCTTCAGTAAACAACACACAAATTTGTTCATTGAAGTTTAAGGTTTCACTAGAAAAAAAAAGATTATTTTTTTAAATTTATTCTATTCTCAAACACTACATCCTGACTACAGATCCCCGCTCCTCCTCTCTGTAGCCCTCCCCACCATCTCTTTTCCTCCAGATCCACTCCTCTTCTGTTTGTCTTCAGAAAAGAGCAGACCTCTCAGCGATATCACGAAAACAGCTTAACAAATTACAATGAGAGCAGGCACAGACCCTCATATAAAGGCTGCACAAAGCAACTCAATAGGAGGAAAAGAAGCAAAGTAGCCAGAGGCAATCTATACCCCCAACTGTTAGGAGTCCCACAAGAACACCAAGCCTCACAACCATAACATATATGCCGAGGACTTAGTGCAGGGCCATGCAGGCTCCCTGATTGCTGCTTCAGTCTCTGTGAGTCCATATGACCTCTGCTTTGATGATTCTGTGGACCATGTTCTTCTGGTATTTTCAATACTTCTAACTCCTACAATGCTTCCTCCTCCTGTTCTGGTTTCCCTGAACTCTGCCTACTCTTTGTCTGTGAGTCTCTACAAGTGTTCCCATCAATTGCTGGATGAAACCTGTTGGAGATGATTGAGTGAGCCACCGATCTATGAGTATAATAGAATACCATTAGGGTTCATTTAATTGACTTTTTTGCCAGTCATGCTTTGTTCTATCCTAGGTCTCTGGGATAGAGACACACACCCCCACACACACTTTTTTCCTTTGTTCCCAACCCCACCTAAGCCCAGTGCATCCACAAAATCTATTCTATGTCTGCTTCTCAGGAAGATCTATGCTTCCCCTGTAGAGCTCTTCTTGATACTTCACCTCTCTGGATTTTTTGGGGGGTTCTAACATGATTATCATTCACTTAATAGCTAATATCCACTGATAAGAGAATACACACCATGTCTTTCTGGGCCGGCGTTGCCTCACTCTTCATGTTTATTCTAGTTCCAGCTATTTTCCTGTAAATTTCATGATGTTATTTTTTTTTTAACAGCTGAGGATATCCCATTGAGTAAATGCACCACTTATTCTTTCTTTGGTTCAGGAACATCTGGATTCTTTCCAGTTCCTGACTATTATAAATAAAGCTGCTAAGAACAGAGATGAACAAGTGTCCTTGTGTTAGGAAGGAGCATTCTTTGGGTATAGGCCCAAGAGTGTTAAAGCTGGATCTTGAGGCAGATTGATTCTCAATTTTCTGAGGAAATACCACATTGCATTCCATAATGGCTATACACGTTTGCACTCCTATCAGCAATGGAGAGTGTTCCTTTGCTCTGCATTCTTACCAGCATGAGTTGGCACTTGTGTAACTCATCTTAGTCATTCTGAAAGGTGAAAGATATTATCTCAAAGTAGTTTTGATTGCCATTTCTCTGATCCTAAGGATGCTGAACATTTCTTTCAGTGCTTCTCAGATATATGAAATTCCTCTGTTGAGAATTCTTTGTTTAGGTCTGTACCCCATTTTAAAATTGGATTATTTAGTTTGTTGATATCTAGTTTCTTGAGTTATTTAATGCATTTTGAAAATTAGCCCTTTGTCAGATGTGAATTTAGAAAAGATCTTTTCCTATTCTGTGGGCCACTTTTTTTTTGTCCTATTGATGGTGTCCTTTGGCTTACTTTTCAGTTTGACGAGGTCCCATTTATTAATTGATGATCTTAGTGCCTGTGCTATATGGTGGTCGGTTCAGGAAGTCGTCCCCTGTGCAAATGCATTCAGGGATATTTCCCACTTTCTCTTCTATTAGGTTCAGTGTGTCTAGTTTTATGTTCACAGCTTTGGTCTACATGTATTTGAATTTTGTGCATGATGATAGGTGTGGATCTATTGGCATTCTTCTACATGCAGACATCCAATTAGACCAGCACCATTTATTTAAGATGCTTTCTTTTTTATTGTGTCTTTCAGATGTCTTTATCAAAAACCAGGTGTCCATCCATATGTGTGTGAATTTATGTCTGGGTCTTTGATTCCATTCCCTTGATCAACTTGTAGGTTTTTATGGCAATACTCTGTGGTTTTTAATAATATAACATGTACTACAGCTTGAAATCAGGGATGGTGATAATTTGGAAGGTCTTTTGTGGTACAGAATAGTTTTAGTCTTCCTGAGTGTTTTGATTTTCTATAAGAAGTTGCGTATTGTCCTTTCAAGTTCTGTAAAGAATCGTGTTGGAATTTGGATGAGAATTGCATTGAATCTTCAGATTGCTTTCAGTAGGTTGGCCATTTTTACTGTGTTAATCCTATCAATCCAAGAGGATGAGAGATCTTTCCATCTTTTGACATCTTCCTCAATTTCTTTGTTTAAAGACTTGAAGTTTTTGTCATACAGGTCTTTTACTTGCTTGGTTAGATTTATACCAAGATGTTTTATATTATTTGTGGCTATTGTAAAGGGTGTTATTTCCCTAATTTCTTTCTTGGCCCGTTTTTCATTTGTATGTAAGAGGGCTACTGATTCTTTAGAGTTAATTTTGTATTCAGCCATTTGGTTGAAGGTTTCATCAGCTGTAGGAGTTTCCTGGTGGAATTTTAGGGATGCTTATGTGTACTATCATATCGACACTTTCTTTCAAATTTGTATCCCCTTGATCCCCTTCAGTTGTCTGGTTGTATTTGTTAGAACTTCAAGTACTATATTCAATAGTTATGGAGAGAGTGGACACCCTGGTCTTGTTCCTGCTTTTAGTGGAATTGCTTTGAGTTTCTCTCCATTTAATTTGATGTTGGCTATGGGCTTGCTGTAAGCTACAAATATTGTGGTTAGGTATGTCCCTTGTGTCACCATATTTCCAAGAATTTTATCACGAAGGGGTGTTGTTATTTGTCAAGGGCTTCTCTTCATTGATGAGAGGATCATGTGTTTTATATTTCAGTTTGTTTGTATGGTGGATTACATTGATTGAGTTTCATGTGTTGAACCATCCCTGAATCTTTGAAATGAATCCTACTTAGTCATTGCAGATAATCTTTTTGATGTGTTTTTAGATGCTGTTTGCAAGTATTTAATTGATATACGCCCCTTCCCCATTTTTTAAAGAAACATAAACATGTGGAGAATAAAATGAAACAAAAACTTGATTCTCTCATATACATTCTCATGATGCATAAAAACTAGATTTGAACCACATCATTGGCTACTTGGCTTAAATAGAACTTTGGATATCTGCTGTAGAGTAGCATCATGAAGACTCTGATAAAGATCTTGGTAACCCTTGTTCCAAGAACTTTTAAGTAGAACACGATCTTTAGATTTACTTTTTCAAGCTCAGAAGATAACCAGGTCAATGACATTTTGACTATTCTATATTTAGATGAGCTGTATGACAGTACTGAAAAGTAAAATGCCATTCCTCCATATTTAAAAAATAATTTCTATTCCCACACTCTCATTCATTAATGAATTAACAAGGAATATTGTTTGATACAGAATTTGTAAACAATTTATCTTCCTGTTATGGTTTGTTCCCTGATACCAGAAAGGTTTCAACATGTGCTCATGAAACAGCTCCAGCAGGCTGCAATTATTATGAGCGGTATACAGATCTTAACTTATATGAGCTTAAAAATATACTTTGGGGAAGAGACAACTTTCAATTTTTTCTAAAGGCTTCTATTTCTGACAAAATACACAAAAGAAATTGGATATGAAGCCCAGATCCATATGCTTTTCTATACACTATGATAAAAATGAATGAAACACTAGAGATTGTAACTATTGAGCAAGATGAATTTGTAGATTATCTGTGGGATTTCATCAGTCATTCTGTTCATGTCTCCACTATCAAAGAGATTGACAACAGAGCCATAAATAAAGAAATAATACACAGTCTTTACTATTTTTTCCAGTCTGTGTATGGCCTTTATTTTATATGTGAACATATCAAGCCATTATACTGCTGCCTAAAATTAAAGTGTCTATCAAATTACACAAAATATTAAATGTTCCTTACTTTTTAACAAAAGGTATTACAGCACTAAAATTTCCTACCAGTATATGTATTAATAGAATCAAAGTATAGCATAATTATAAAAGTGATTTATGTAATGAGTTGAAGGATAGCAAGAGCTACACAGTGAGACTTTGGCTCCAAAAATTCAAATATTTGTGTTTATCTAATATTTGATATTTTAAAAATAAACACCACATAATGTATTGCAGATAATGATAAGTATTAAGTATTTATTATTTATAATAAAATAATGGGGGTTTTTTTTAGAAATACTTGGTGTGAATTGTTGATATTCTTTCCCTCTTTTCTTCTGACAGTCATCATAGGAGTAGTGACTATGACAGCTTTCGGAGTTCTTCCCATGCTGAAAATGGCTTAAGAACATGTGAGTATCTCGGTGAAAAGTTTCTGATTTTTCTTGTGCCTGATTCTTACATTAAAGAAAAACCTGAACTGAAATATTCATTAGGTTTGGTTATGATAATAGAATGAAAACTCCTAGAGATTTCTGACCAGATGGAGTTTGACTTGGTTGTCTGCCTTTTTTGTTTAGTATCATTTTAAGGACTCTGCCCACACCTTTCCTTTTACTACTGAATCTGTTTCCACTACCATATAGGAAACATTGTTAAATATTGCTTTTGAATTTCATTGAATTGTTTAAACCTATTTAGATATCATGAATTAGTAAGGTTAGAATTGTAAAAATATAATTCTTTCACTTAGTATTATTAAGTAAATACAGTTCTCAAGAAGATGGACAAAATAACACAAAGGTGGCTTCAAAGAACTCCAATTTGACTTTCAGAATATCATCCTTATATAGCTGAGAAGCTTACTCTTTGAACATTGTATTTAACAATACTCCATTAAGATTTTGAATACACTGTGGCAAAATATTTTAAAAGATGGTAGAATGATGGACAGGAAACTGATCCTAGACATGTTCTGGTTAACCATATCTACAGAACAAAGCATCACAATCACAGTTGCATATAGCAACATAAAATCAGGTGTATCTCTTCTATCCTGTATGTCTGGAATGACTGAACTCTCTGCATGACTTCAGCTCATGGTCTCTTAAATGGAAAATTTCAAACTATTTTATTCATGTGTCTTCTGTTCAGTGCTGCCTTCCG
>CAJQZJ010000558.1:57088-78818 GCA_907164525.1 Lophiomys imhausi
TTTTTTTTTTTTTAGTTTCCCCAGAATATAATGAGGAAGATCCAGTTCTATACTTGAGCTGCAAACCCAATAGCATCCTTGATTTGGACCTTAAAGTACCACTGACTAATGAGGCCAAGGAAAAAGCTTTGGCATTTGCAGCACAGCAACAGATGTCAAATGTTGAGTACAACCGAAGGGCTATCACAGGCACTCTGGAGAGCAGTACCATCCGTGTAGCCATTGCCCTCCTAGGACTAACCACGATTGAGGTAGGAATAGAGAAATGATGCTATTCAGTTGCTTTTTGAAAAAAAAACCATTTGTTTGTTTGTTCATTCATTTATTGTGTGTGTGTGTGTGTGTCTGTGTGTGCACACATATGTCCATGCATTTGAGCATGCACATGGTGCCATGGTAGTACACACATGGATGTCAGAGGACATTTTTCAGGAATTATTGCTCCCGTTTTACCAGGTGGGCCCCAAAGATCTACTCATATAATTAATTAGTCTTGGTGGCTAGTTCCTTTACCTGATGAGCTGTCTCATTGTCTCTAATTACTCTGTTATTGTGTAATTATAATATTTTACATAGAAATTGATGATATTCTTTCTTTTCCTTGGAGCTCAGTGATTTTTTTTTTACTTTATCAAATATAAGGGCATCTGAAATAACGTATTATATACTTCATAATTTTAATATCACAGTGCATTCTTGAATTCATAATAATTGTCAATTTTGACTGAATATTAGAAAGTTCTAGAGAACTTAAAATAACTCCATCCCACAGGCCCACTCTAGAACAACTTGTATCTCAGGAAATGAGTGAGTGGGACAACTTCTACAAGTTGCCCTAGATGCTGCCTGGTATCAAATTATCAAGCTAAGTATAGACACTCTAACCATAACCAGCTCTGTGATTACAGAATGGCTACTTAAACCTTCACAAGCTGATATTTTAATATTTTAATATTGTGATAATGGTAATTTATGAAAATTGAGATAAGTTTGTAAAATACTGTTAAATAATGAATGTTCTGTTTATGCATACATGTTGTGATTACTGTTATGATTATTGTTATCAGAAGTAATATATTAGCATAGACTATTATTATGGCTTGAAATAATGTATAATCTGTTCTCAGTAAGCAGACAAAACAAAAAGTAAACACATTCATATGTTCTGCTGTGTACCTTTAGTTTTTGCCAGATAAAAGCCAATGTTCTGAGGATGCTCTAGGAATCAACTTCCTGATGAGTACCATCTTATCCCATAATTTCAGCTTCTCCACTAGACTTTATTTACTCACAGAACCCCTCATAGCATTCTTTGTTGTTTTGTTTGTTTGTTTGTTGTTTTTCCGGTTTGCTAGGTATTCCTGTGGCCTTGAAATTCCCCTATTGCCTTTTCTTAATTGTCCAATTTTTATAAGGGCAGTATTGTGTCCAGATGAGGATCAAAATAAAATGTGTTGTAACCCACATTTTATGAGTAATGGACATATTAATTTGGAAAATTAAAAAAATTCTAGGCATGAAGGTGATTTGTTCTGGATATCCAAGAAGGCCAGAAATCTAATTGTTTTTACATAGTGAAAAAAATTCATTAATGAAGATAGCAGCTTGGTACATCCTACAATTGATGTTAATATCTGATATATAGATGTGAGGGCACATATGTTTCTCTTCAAGAGGTAAAGCTGTATTTCAGAGTTGCTCATTAATGGAATGTTTTCCTTACAAGACAAGTTATTGATCACTGTAAGCATTAGAAAAGGGGGCATGGGACGTTGTTCAAGGTGACACCATTGATTACTGCTATAGATTTTTACCCAGTTGTATCATAACACTTCTAAAGCTTGTTTATGCTTTTGTGTATTTTCTCACAAATGGTTTATCTGAACATATAATGCTACCTTGTGTTTTGGAGGTAAAAGTTAAGAAAGCTACAATATAACTGAATAGATGCCATGTGCATCCTTCTGAGTCTGGGTTAGCTCATCTATTCAATTATAATAGGATTTTAGCCATATAGTACAGGATAACTATACTACAACCAATGCACCAAAGGGAACAGGAACATGGACTCTGTTACCTGTCAATGAGACACTTTTTCCTGGTGGTGCTTCCTTGTAGGCCCCCAGTGTATGGGGAGGCTCCTGGCCCTCATATGACCACAGAACTGGGGTGGGGGACTGTTATGTAGGGACACTCCACTCTGGAGGAGTGGGATGGAAGGAATAGGGGATAGAGGGTGGGAGGGTGGGACTGGGAGGGGTGGAAAGAGAGTACTGTGGTGGAGATGTAACCTGAAGTAATAAATAAACATTTAAAAAAAAGAAACTTACAATATAATTTCAATGTTTACTTACAGTGCCTTTTGCTCTTTAATATGTCAAAGTTGAAGAAGCCTAAATCTATTTCATATACATCAGAAGTGAGCCTTCCTGAACATTTCAATATACCCAGCAAAATTTACATTCCTCAGATTCCAGAACCTCTAGCTGTCCAGACTCAATCTCTGGAAGCTAAACCTCAAAATCTAACAGGTAATCAAGAATATTTTGATTGTACTATCTAGCAGGCTTACAGATATTTAAAGTCCGGAACATACTAGAAGAGAACAGTGTTTTTATTCATGGGTAATGTATCTTTAATGTGTTCTTTATCATTTTTATAATGTACTTGATATTGGTTTCCTGAAACATACTTATTCTATAGTTGAGGTCAAGTATGTATAAGGTGGGTTAATATGCATATTGATATATATGTATTAAAATATTAATAAGAAAGTATTTTGCTGAAATTAATTTTTAATTTCTTTATTTTCATTCTTTTGAACTTCCTTTACAATATTAGGATTGTAATTTCTTTTAATTTTTCTATAAATTACTTATTTAATCAATTTACAGCTTGATTGCAGAATCCTCCATTCTCTCCTCCTAGTCCCAACCTCACATTCCCCTCTCCTAAACCCACTCTCCTTCTCTAAGGAGAAGGCGTTGGCCCCCTTGGGTTCCAACCCATTTTGACACATCAAGTTGCAGCATGACTAAGCACTTCCTCTCCCACTGAGGCCAAACAAGGCAGCCTAACTATGGGAAAGGAATCGAAATGCAGGCAACAGAGTCAGAGAATGACCCTGCTCCAATTGGTAGTGGACCCACATGAAAAAACAATCTGAACATCTCCTACATGTGTGTATGGGGCCTAGGTCCAGCCCATGCAAGCTCTTTGGTTGGTGGCTCAGTCTCTGTAAGTCCCCATGGGCCTAGGTTAGTTCCCTCGGTAGGTCATCTTGTTGTGTCCTTGTCCCCTCTGAGTGCCTCAGCTCTTCCTCCTAAACGTACACAAGACTCCCTGAGTTCTGCCTAGTGTTTGACTTTGGGTCCTTGCATCTGTTTCTATCAGCTGCTGAAAGAAGCCTCTCAGAAGACACTTATGCTAGGCTCCTGTCTACAAGCTTAACAGAGGAACATTAATAGTGTCAGAGGTTGTCTCTCTCCCATAGGGTGGTTCTGAAATTGAGCCAGTTATTGGTTGGTCATTTCCACCATCTCTGCTCCATCTTTATTGCTACCTTTCTGGTAGTTAGGACAAATTTTGTGCCCAATAATTTTAATGGATGGGTTTGTGTCCCCCTCTCTCCACTGTAAATCTTGTCTGGGTACAGGAGGTGGACTAGTGCTATCTTCAAATGTATCATAACTTTAGTTATATATATATATATATATATAAATGGTATATATATATATATATATATATATGTTATGCTTTTGGTAATTGTTACTTTAGTAAAGTTCTATTTGTTGATCTCCTGGTTTTGTATTAACTGTAAAATATTTCTAAGCCTGAAAAAGTGAGTATGAATTACAAATTAAAGTATTTACTGTTCACTTTACCTTCCTAGGAGACCAGACATTCAAGAGGCAACTGCCCAACACCGAAGCAGGTAACAAGAATTTAAGAGTTAGAACTTGTATACTAATAGATTGCATGAAAAACTTGGGCAGAAATTCCCTGATTAAATATTCCAGTTAAAATGAATGAATGAATGAATAGAATCCCGAGTCAGCCAAGAAAGAATATTCTGCAATAGAAAGGAATACATAAACATTGAAACTTACCTTACAATGAAAGTCACAAAATTAATGTAAGGTGGCTTGGGCAAGCAGGCTCCAGAAAAGTTCTCTGTAGCCCAGGTCTCTCAAACAGGCCTTTCCCTTCAATTTGAAATTCTAGGTCTTTTGTGACTGTTGAACTGACTTCTTTGACATCAGGCAGATCTAGTTCCATTTCTCATGGTTTTTCTCTATGTATCCTCCTGTTGGTAAACTTCGTACTTTGGAAACCACAGTAACAACTGATAGGACTTTCTCTACCTACCCTCTCATACATGGGTTCAGGCGTAAGAAAAATTTTCCTGTGCATACTCACATTTTGCAGTATAATTTAATATATTTTAATATATTAAAATTTAATATTCTAATATAATTTAATAAAATTTTATACAGTAGTGCATATACTGTATTGTTGTGTTTTATTTTGTTCCACTTTTTGTGAGACAGGTTCTCCCTGTGCAACCAGGTTGTCCTGGTACATGATCTTACTGCATCTTGGATTTACATGGGGGTTCACACATTCATAAGTAATCTACCTTTTGTTTCTTTTGTGGAGTATTGGGGTGGTACATGTGTACATTTAATAGGCAAGTAGTATTCTACTGAGTTGTCACACTAGCAGCACTGTCTTCTTATAATTTTAATACATTTTCAGTTTGATAAGGAACTCAATTTCACCTTTATGATTTTATGCAAGAGAATAGAGCTAAAAAGTTTATTATGTTTTCTACTTGATCTTCATTGGTGGCTGTGTACTCTGTAATAATCAGTTTAGAGAGGTGTTTAAACAGAAATGTTAACCTTTCCGCCTAGTTCAGTTCTTGTGAAGATGCTGTTCCTTAGCTTGGTAGCAGTTCAAATTATTTTGTGCTCTTAGCATATCAGTCCTAAAGTAATTAAAGTCAATGAGCTGATTTTTAATACATGATGATGAGACAAATTTTATTGTATCAGAAATCAAAATGAAAAATACAAAATTAATTTTCTATCAGCAATTCCTTGCCTTCCTTGCTGATTGAAGGTTTAATTAGAAAATAAAATCTTATTTCAGCTCTTTCTTTGAGAAATTTTGTATCTTTAAGAAATTATATATAGAAAGAATCTCCCTAGGTTAAATGGTAGCAATGGAGCACTTCTTGATAGGACTATTCTTAATTTTCTATTAAATGATCCATGAAGATACACAGAAATTAAAATTAAAACTAAACAGCAAATAAAAGATAACAACAAACTATTTGCATGAGTCCTGTGAGGAATTCTCACTAATTAATGAGCTGATGTGACAAGACTGAAAAACTCATTTATTGCCTTTTTCAGGCTCAAGCCCGATTAAAATATAATTTATGTGTAAAGAGGATATAATCTAGTTGCCTGATCTCCTATTTCCTCACGAACTTATTTATGTGAACCTATGAGAGTACCAAATATGTGCCACCTCATAATTGTATACTTATTCACTCATAATAAGAATCCAAAACTATTTTTCTGTTGAAAGAATGTGTGGGAATTCTTTTGAAGGAGGTCGAAATAGATTTGAGTAATGCCTGACAAACTTTTAATACTACTCTTGCATCCCTCTTGGAAAAAAGCAATCTTGACTGAAAACAACTGTAACTGTAGGATAAAATGCACCCAAAATGATCCTACCAAAGAAGTGTAGAATCCTGCACAACTGTCTGGTCATGGTAGTCTAGGTGGTGGTGAGAATAGTAGTAAATATGAGAAGCATCTAAGTAAGTTATGGTACATGTTATTGATTGATAGAATTTATCAATTAACTAGAAAATAGAATTCAAAAAATGTAAAAATTCCCCTTGAGTTTTAAGAATGTGTCAGTGAATGGGAGAAAATATCCTCCTTGCATTTAATAGGTAGATGCTTGCTCGCTGCAGACAATTGACCCTGAATCTGCATGTTCAGCTTACTGTACATTTAAGTCTGACTGCTAAGTGATGAGAGTAAGAGCCTGTATAAATAAGCACTTAGGAAAAGTACACCTGTCTTATATTTTTCAAAGCAAAAGAGAAAATAGAAAAAAAAAAGACAAATGAATCGTTGGTCTCGAAAGTTTTATACTAGTAAACTACCATTCAAGAATATGAATGATTCAAAACACTTAAACCTAGCAATAAAACAAGACAGCTTAAAATACAGGTAATTGTTAATGAAACTAAAGAAATATTTAATTCTAGACTAAGAAGACTGAATTTACATAGATATAAAAAGAACTTAGAATTCATATACAATATTTAGTAAAATAATTGGTAATATGAATAAATCTCATGAAAATTGAGTATGAAAACAATAAAAATGACTATCTCAAAACTGGCAAGTCAGGGTGGCTGAGCAGCAAGCTGAGAGCTCACATTTGAATAGTTACCATATAGTTGCTATAGGTTCATGATATTAAATTTATTTTATTAAATATTATAATGTCTTTGGTATTAAATCAACTTCATTGTAGCCAATCCCTTCAGAAAAAAATATTTTTCTTGAGTTGATAATATTAATCTATATTTATCAATAGAACTTTAATTATATCTGGAATATATAGTCAAATTTCATTCTTTTTCATGAAATGAGGAAATTCAGTAATGAGAAGATGTTATAACACAATGAACCTGTCACTTTATTTACTGTAGTATTTATAAGGCAGGCGATCTTCTATCAATAAGAATGTAACAAAAGAAAGGACAAAATTGAAATTAGCATGTTTGACTTGTACTTTTGGTAAATAAATTTTCATGAGTAGTTAGAAGCATGGTTAATAAATTGGTCAGCTCCTCTCTGTCAATGTAATTTTCATAGACTGATTTTCAATAAAAGTATTTTGACAGACACATGGATACAAATCAGTATATAAGTGTAGTTTTCACATTCAAGAGCTCATTTTCAAATGAAGAGCTTGGCTTTACTGTTTAGTAGTAATATAGATAAAAATGAACTATAAAGTAATAAGTAACTTAATATATTTCATCATCAATCCCATGGTTGATACACTTTTTTTTGTGTTTTTTGAGACAGGGATTCTCTTTGTGTAGCCCTGGATGTCCTGGAATTGCGTTGTACCCCAGTCTGGCCTCAATCTCAAAGAGATCCACCTGCCTCTGCAGTGGATTAAAAGGCTGGAATTAAAGACGTGCACCACCACACCTGACTTTGATACAGTTTTTTCATGGAAAATTAAGTAAACTAGTTTATCAAGTTATACTCTCTAATGAATTTCGGATTTTATAAATCCTGAATTTTTCTCATTTTGTTTGTCCATAAGAAGACTATAGATATGAATAGGCACATTGAATTTTAAGTAGATCAATCCAAGCTTCATTTATTTTTTGTAATGAGATTTATTTTACATATTGCACACAGTATCTTGAGTAAGTACTATTTACTTTCATATAACTGTGAATAGTAGAAGAATAAGTGTGACATATAATTCTCCTTTCAGATTCTAAAATAAGTCATAGTTGGTCCACACTGCAACTTTGGTCAGTTCAAAGGGAAAAATAAAATCCCACATTCATTTTTCTAACATTTAAAGTTTGCAAACAAAACTAGTACACTTTTATCTAGAACACACTCTCTCATTTTATGTTGATAAGTAGAACTTTCTACCACCTGGAAAATAAAGTTTAATTTTAGATTTTTTGGACTCAGTTTTATATGAGAAAGTAATAGCATAGGATATTTGAGTCCTAACTAGTTTTCCTCTTTCTGTCAACCTTAACATGAACAGTGATGGTGTTAGTATAACTTTATGTGATTGTGTTATTTTCTGTTTTACTTTTTACCTGGCTATCATCTAAATAAGTGAGGTTCTTTATATATTATTTGTTAACCATGCTTCACAACACAAAAACTGTGCAGTTTCTACCCTATTCTTAACCCACTATGTTAATATGGCTACTGCTCAGCATAAATCTTAGAAGTACTTGCACTTTGTGGTTCCTGCTTCAGCTGCACAAGTTCTCCTCCTCTCTCCTGCCTCTGTCTCCTCTTGAATCCCCAACTTCCTCTCCTTAACTACTCCCTCCCCTCAAGGGCAAGAAGTTCCACCCTGTTCTCTCCCCTGCTCAGTGATTAGCTGTAGGGTGCTTTATCGGTCTATCAGGGGACAATTGGGGAGCAGTGTTTATATAGCATTGAAAAATGAGTTCTTCAGAACAAAGGCTGAAACCAGATATGGGGGGATACAGAAATTAAAGTTTGAGTTATACAATAATCTTATGCCTATATAATGCTCTCATGTTCAAGCATGTGGATACTTCAGCTCACACACTTAATCTTTTTTACTGTCTTCCTCATAGTAGACACTCCTTATTCACTCTATAATCCTTACAGTCAAGCAGCATGAAAATAGAATTAAGAAACAAATCTTATGAAAATATTGTAGAAAGGATAAAATTTCTTTGGGTTGTAGGTTATAATTTTGTTCTCATGAACATGGAACATCAATGCAGATGGCCCCATGTATGTCTGCATTATTTGGTGTCTATTTCATGTGGGTGTGTATGTGGGGGCTCATTGACAAACTGATAGACTATCATGTCCCATAAGATAAAAATCTCAATTTCTTAAATTTAAGGATACATATCTCAAAGGAGACACAGAATATGTCAAGAAAACAAATAGTTTGAGAGGTGGTTTCTGAAAAATATATGGCAGGTTGGGAGACAATGAAGAGAAGTTGGAATATTACTTGCAGTGTTTGGGGTACATTGTAGAAGTGGATGATGTGTTTAAAAGAAAACAGACAGATTATATAGAAGGAAAATGTTGCAAATATATTTCTATTTTGGAAAGAAATGGCTTACTTATAAGGGAACACACACACACACACACACACACACACACACACACACACACACACCACCCCAGAATTAGCCTCTTGCTTTGGCCATGTAAAGAAAAGAAACAGTGTTTTCTTCAATAAAATAAAACCAATATTTTCATGAATCCTATTGACATATGAATTTTTTTAATTTGAAGGGAAAGAGTCTAACCCTTTAATCTTTGCAGTCTTACACTTAGTGATATGGATTATAATAAAGAGATGTGAATGCCCTTGTCTTTTACATTTGTGCTAATCATTAGTTATCGGGTGTTTATATCAGATGGTCAGTTTAAAATGTATTTGGGTTATTTGTGCTAGAGAATGTGGCAGGTGATAGTGGATCACCCATATAACTTCTTCACTTATTTAGTCACTTTGAGATAAATGAAGCCATTTGTCTGGTTCTGACTAATTAAATATTTTACTTAATTTGATATTAAGCAATGAAAATTCCTTGAAATACCCATTTATTTTCCCTGCCTTATCATCCAAAATGTAATGTAAAAGCAATACAGGCATGTCTTTGAAAACATGGAGACCCTATTGACTTTTTAGAATGGATGATCTCTTCCACAAAACTATGAAAGAAATCTCCCATTTATAAATATGTTTGTGCATTAAGATGTAGACAGAATATGTAATGTTAAAAATACCTAGTCTATTCCAAATACATACAGTTTCACAGAATAATATTAAATGCATGCAATTTCACAGAATAATATTGAATATTCTTTACAAAAATTAATTTTAAGTCTTATGATATTTCAAATGACTACTGTTTTTAAATTATTTTGCTAGCTTTAGAAGGAACTGTTTCAATTCCTCTACGATTTGCTCCTCTTGGGGCTGGAAGATACCCTTGTAACATTTTGTTAGTATCAAGATATGATGTACGCCTGTATGTAATTGAAGGTATAGTAAATGAAGTGGAACCAGAGGCTGAATTTTTGTTTAGAACACCAGCATTTGATCCTCTTACACAGCATATACCAATAGTAAGTGAAAACTTTTTTTACTTTATTTTCATATTTCACTGGAGCTCCTAACCATAATATGCAGCTCTGTATAAGTACTGACCAACATTAAGAAAAAATTATATTAGCTGGATGTGGTGGCACATGCCTTTAATCCCAACACTTGGGGGGCAGAGACAGGCAGATCTCTTGGAGTTTCAGCTAGTCTGGGTCTACAAAGTGAGTCCAGGACAGTCAGGAATACAAACAGAGAAACCCTGTCACTTCACCCCCGAAAAAAGAGGAAAAAAATGAAAAGAAAACAAAAAAGGAAAGAAAAATTATATTATGAATCAATGTGAGAAAATGAACTTTGTTTTAGTTTTGGCACAAAGTAGAACCATTATTAGGCTATTTCTACCTTGCCTGAGCAGTATGACAAATTTATAGAAAATTATAATAATAGCCAGGAAATAGCTAAATTTACATTTGTAGATTTAGCTGTGGACTCCTGTTACTTGACTTGGAGTGAATAAGCATTTCTCCCAGATTCAGAGGCCAAGAATTGTGGAGGTGAACAATTTTTCCTTCCAGCTTGATGTTTTCTGTAGTAAGTTACAACTGAAAAAGACAATGTAAAAATATCCAAATTTTTAGTGCCCATTACATAGATCGGGAGATTTAAAAAAAAATACACTATGCTGTTTTAATCTAAATATTTATACTTTTAATCTGTCTTTTAAAATAATACATAGTATTGAGCCAATTAGCAGGGAGAAAAATCAAAATGTATTACCATGCAGAAATGTGGAAGCCACATACTAGCTCAAAAGAGGAACAATACACCCAAAGTTAATATAGAAGATGAAAGAAATAATTGAATTGTGGGAATCTAGAGAAGGGAGATTTCAGCTGGCCAGCAAAGTTGAGGGGAGACTCTGTGGAGAAAGCAGTTTATCTTACTAGGTAGATAATATCTCCCAGCTGGCAACAATCTAAGGTAATACCTAACCAGGACAATCATCAAGCCCTCTCTTGTTCCCATGAAAAGATCTTTCTTTATAAGCCAGAAAGATGTAGAACCATAGAAAAGCCTCTGTATAT
Organism: Lophiomys imhausi; assembly: GCA_907164525.1. Lineage (NCBI taxonomy): Eukaryota > Metazoa > Chordata > Mammalia > Rodentia > Muridae > Lophiomys > Lophiomys imhausi. Next base: position 68,083 of record CAJQZJ010000558.1, read on the forward strand.
ATCTACTATTCACCAATGCAAATCTCCCTTCTAATATGTTGGGTTCATTTCACAAATGGTCAGTTTTTCAAGAATAATTCTGTTTCTATTTTCTCTGAATATTCATTTTTAAATGTTTGAGAAACAAATTTCAGGATGGTGTATTTTGGGGTTCCACATCCACTTCTGTCTGCTGTCCTAAGCTCCTCCTAATCACTTACCTTGAGAGCTGTAAATTCATAATTGTAATTTACACTAAAAGTTAATATGTTTTCTCATTATGTCAGGGTTTCTTCCTGAATGTAAACTTAGCTATATCATTTCTGTTGGATCTATTTTCTTAAAAATGTGACTGTAATATAAAGAAGAGTTTTTTTCCCCTGGGAGTCATCATACTGAGATATGGACACTCAGATCACCTCTCCAAATTCTGTTGATTTCAACATATGAATAAAATTGGTTCATGGGTACTAAGAAAATCCATTGTCCCCTATGAGACAAAGTGACAATATAACGTAAGTGTAGGTAATTCATTTTAGGAGAATTTCAGTATTCAGAATAATAAATTAAGCTTTGCTTCTTTAATTACTAAAGGTGTAACCCAGTCAGACTGATGCAAAAAAAAGTCTGTTTTAATGATATATAGAGCCTCTGTTTTCTGACAAAACACCATACACAACATCTTTTATTATTCTTGATCAGGAACAAATTCTATCATCCAGGATCATGTTGCCATTGTTAAATTGGCCATTTGACATAAATGATCATAAAATGACTTCAGTAAACCAAATAACCATTTCCTCATTTCCTCTAGATATTAAACATTGCTTGGATATACCTAGCAGGAAATGTTTCTGCTATTATAAAAAAAATCTAGGTTGTTTTGTCACTCATGTTCACATTTTTAAGAGTTGTTCTTCACATTTATTTTTATGTCACATTCAAAAATTTTTGTTTTATATGACATGTAATAATTCATATTAATTGAAGTATTTTATCAAATACTAATTATAACTACTACATTATAATTATTATATAGAAATAATTAAAGTAGTCTTACAGACATGGTTGATTTTCATTATGTGTTTACATACTATGATTTTCATTAGGTTTAATTTGGTTGATTCTACACTTCTCCCAATCCCGTCTGATCTCTCTGTTCCCTCTTATCTTACTGGAACTTTTGTAATTTTTGTGCATGCAAGGCAACTGCTCTACAACTGAATTCTGTCCCAACACTTGCACTTTTGCAACCGGGTCTCACTATGTAGCTCAGGCTGGCCTTTACCTTAACACTAGATCCCAGGCTGCTGTGGAACTCCAGGATGCACACACTTTAGGTTTCCAGGTGCTAAAGTTATAGGCTTGTATAACTATGCCCAGCTTTATTGTATTTTTAATGACTTAAGAAATAAGAATTTGTATACAATTCAATTTTACAAGCATCATCTTTCTAATGTATATGTAACTGTTTTCATGTTTTAGAAAAATTATTCAAAGAAACATTGGAAATTACAAACTAAAATAGAAGGAGACTGGTTTTATGGACCTGCAATTTTGCATGTTGGCCCTGGTGAAACTATCCAATATCCTTTAACATTCAAACCAATTTTGGAATGTGAAATTATGGTATACATCATGAATTTTTCCTTACATGATTAATATGTGAAAGAACAAATGTTCAGAGAGTTGTCAATGTAGCTAATTATAAACAATGTTGGGCAACATACTGTATATTCTATAACCTTGAAAATTTCGCTTAAAATGTTTAACTTTGAGAGGTCAATATTTATGTCATTTACAACACTGTTGTCTATGAATATTTATGTCCAAGTTATTTTCAGCAAGCATGCTCAACTATATTAAATCATTGATCCTAGTCATTAAGTCCATCTCTATATCTGAAAATTCTCCCCTACCAAAATTTCTTTGACAAGGTGGCAAATAAATATAGAATTGCTAGGTTTGAGAATGATCATACAAAATGAATAATTTCCAAAAAGATAGAAATTAAAACCATTTCGTTAATAGATTCTTTGTTCAATAAAATCATTTTTATATGAACTGGAATCTCCAGTGCCTAACAGTTTCTTACAAGTTCTTTTTGTTCATTAGGCTCAAGATAAATAAGATGAGAGGGATTGTTCAGCATTGAGTTATGACTGCTGACTGCCATGGAGCTTAAAAGTGTCTTCTTTCTCATAGGGTAAACTTACTTTAAAAAATGAAGCAGATGGTATGGAACACATCTTTGAAATAGATGGGATTGGAACAAAACCCTTGGCCTTAGACCACTTTGTTATAGACTGCAAAGTGGGACATGTGATGGATAAATACATAATAGTGCCTAATTATACAAAAAGTCTCTTGACATTTAAGGTAAGAGTGACATTTAAATCACAACAGTCCTCTTTCCTCAGTTTCTCAAAGGATTCCAAGTGTGTGACACCACACACAGATTTCTGAAACTTTCTCAACTGTGGGAAACTATTCTGCAGGGACCAGCGTTATTGTTATTCTTGTTGTTGCTATTGTTTTGTGCCTATTGTTTTAAAATTTATTCTTCTCTCATATATTAATTTCTACTGCAGTTTCCTATCCCTCAACCCCTCCCATTCCCTTCCCCACCTTCCCTTTCCTCTAGATCCACTTCTCCTCTGTTTCCCTTGGGAAAAGAGAAGGACTCCCAGGTATGTTAATGAACTCTGCATAAGGAGTTATAATAAGTATAGGCACATACTCTCATATCTAGACTAGATGAGGCAAACCAGCAGGAGGGAAAGCGTGGTCACATAAGGAAGCAAAAAGGTTAGAGGCAACCCCCACTCCCACTATTAGCAGTTCCTCAAGAACACCAGGCTGTTGGGGTAGTGTTAAGCATTCTAAATAATCTAAATACTAGTTAAATAGTTTAATTAGCCATATTTTTTTTACACCAGGCTACACAACCATAACATATATGCAGAGGGCCTAGTGCAGATCTTGTAGGCTTAAATCTCTATGAGCCCCTATGAGGTTTGTGTATTCTGTAAGCTGTGTTCTCCTGGTGTCCTTGACCCTTCTAGCCCCTACTATCTATCCTTCTTCTCCCTTTTCTGAGTTCCCTGAGCTCCACTTTATGTTTGACTGTAGTTCCCAATATCTATTACCTTTGATTGCTTGGTGAAACTCCTCTGAAAATGAAGGGGATAGGCATTGATCTATGAGTGTAATACAATATCATTAGAATTCATTTCATTGAGTTTTTAAACTGATCTGCTTGGATCTATCTTAGGTCTCTGGACTATACACCCTCCTGCTCCTGGCCATCCAGGCAGTGTCAGGGGTGGGCCCCCTCTAATAGCATGGATCTCAAGCTGGACCAGTCATTGTTTGGTCATTTCCATAAGTTCTGTTCCAAATTCCCCCAGGATATCTTGCAGGCAGGACAAATTGTAGGTTGAAGGTGTTGTGACTGGGTTGGTGTCCCAGTCACACCACTGGAAGCCTTGTTTGATTAGAGATGACCTGTTCAGGTTCTGTATCCTCCATCACTAGGAGTCTTCTCGAGGGTCACCTTCATAGATTCCTGGAAGTTTTCATTGCATCAGGTTTCCACATCCCCCCACAAAGTCCCCCAGTTCCAGTCTTCTCTCCCAATACTCTCTCCTTCCATCTGTCCCTATCCCCTGCCTAAACTTATTATATATCCAATGTATCCCTCAGAAGAACATTTATACATCAGCCATACGTGCACACTTTCATCTTCAGAGCAGATGGCAGAAATGTGCAAACTCTCAGCTTATCCTCTGCTTCTTTTAAATCTCAAAAATATATACCTATGTTTACTTCTTACTAGATTACTAAGAATATTCTTTGTAGTAAATATTATAATTTAAAATCCCCTCTTGCTGTTACTAAAACCCTTCAATACCATCTCTTAACTTCAGGATGGAGGCTGTAAATCCTGATGAGGTGTTACTTGCCACATGTCATTTTCCTGTTTATTATTCTTCACCATATGAATGTAATATATTCATTTTCACTCTCCCCCTATTCCTTTTCTCCTCACTCCCTATTTCTTCCTGTCCTTCCCTTTCTATCTTATCTATCTCACGTAGCTCTCACTTTCTCACATCCAAGGATTTGTGCATGGTAGGCAGACATAACATTTCACATCAGGGACAATGTTTTGTACCCATGTGTTTTTTTCATACTATAAATCATAACCTTGAGGCTTTGAAAGTGTAATAGTGTTTGAAATATTTTATTTTAGAAACAAATTAAAACATAAATGGTGGCATTAAAACAGGGATGGAAAGAATGAAGATAGGTAGATATGGAAGCAGATAATTTTTTTGTATTACTCCTTATCCACTTTCAGAATTTATTACCAAGTAAGGAACCCTGTCAAGGGTTTTGGAAAAACATATTTTAAAAACTTAAATTATCCTATATTGCCTATTTACTTCATTTTGTTGCCATGATAGAAATGATGTCTATGTTGTTATTTAAAATTTTACCTTCCAGAGGAATGTATTTTAAAATTGGAGAGCCACTAAAATCAATACTTTTACTATAGTAACTATGCTTGTATAAATAAATGTAAATTATTCTCATGTGTAAGCATCATTTTGACACACAAATAATACTGAAACAGTACTCAAAACATAATCCAAAAATTGGAATACTGGATTATTTGGTAGTTCTATTTTTAATTTTATTAGTTACAAATACTTATTTAGAACAAGATGCCTGAACTGAGTTTAGATAATCCTGTTTTCTGTTGTCGATGGCTACATGCAAATCATCATAATCAAGAACTAACTTACAACCATCATGGCAATATGCATATTTGCATCAGTCCTCACCTGATTCATTATTGATATCAATATAATAATATTGATACAGTTTCATTTATCAGATATATCACAAAAAAACAGGAAATAAAGTGAACAAGAACAAAACTATCCAGCTGATTCACACCTGCCTGAAGCTGAAAATTATTTCTGATATTGAGAGTAATAGTACTGAACCTAGGTTGCATCATGTAATTGCATTGTATCCTTTGAAATACTTCTAGTCTCCATTTTCATTAATTTTGGGTCTGTAAAATATAATTTAATTCAATATGGTCAATATGATCTCTCTCCCTCTCTCTGTCTCTCTTCCTCTCCTTCCTTCTTCCCTCCATTCATCCTCCTCCATTCTTTTCTTTCCTTCTCCATCCCTTTCCCTCTCTCATCCTCCCTAACTTCCCCTCCTTTCCTTTCTACTACTCCTTGTTTCCTTTTCCCTACCCTTCTCCATGTTTGTTGTTTTATTTTCATTACCCTATGCATATTCTTAAAAATTCCTACAATTAAGACAATTCCATACTTTTTGAATTGTTTTTATCCTCTATTTAAGCAATTTTGTAAATCCATGCTTCCCTAAAATCTATAATGAACTATAAGTATAACAAAATATTCAAAAGTCTAGAAACAAAAGAGTATGTATTTGAGGAAAACTGAATGCTATTAAAAGTGAAAACTGGTTCCATTTTAGAACCTCACCTATATTCCTGCTTCATTAAGCACAACTCTGAAATTTTGTGTCTGTAGCATATGCAAATAGTAGAAGCCTTTCAAACAAGGGGATATGCATATTTGGTATGGATCTCTATTTGACCATTCTTAAGATATCTTGGCAATATCAAAGTATTCTTGTTATTTAACATGTCTAAAAGTGTTGTTATTCCAGAAAGATCCTGTTGCTAGAACATATGTCAAAAACACTCAATAATTATTTAACTTTACCTTTCCTGGAACATGCACTATAAGTAGTAACCAACAAAAATTTGATTGTAACCTTTATAAGAATATTTGGAATATGAAATGCTTCTATGGGATATTAAAAGATCTCACCTATCCATTGGAGTCAAGCAAATCACATGTATATGTAGAGGTTTTGGCATGCCAAAGAAAGATGTGAGAGAGTTTAATTTTTCACCTAAGGCTTACATTGAAGCCCTGTCTGAATAAGATAGAATTTCAAGCTACCTAAGTACTGAAGGTGTGCTTATGGGATGATCCTTGGCAGAAAGCTGAGTTTTTGGTTCAAAGTATTCAAAGAGCATATGCCAAGTCATTGCTGAAATCTTCACTGTTATCTGATTTGGAATTGCATACATCATACATTAATTATAGAGAATTCAGGCTTTATACACTTAATTTGTAGAAGACATTAAACCATCAAAGATAGAAGAAACAAAAAAGTGAACAGGAGAACAATCAAAACAGGGAGATATAGTGATCTGATATTCCATACATAATGTGTACTTATTATAACAAAAATTATGAGAGAAAGACAAATAATGAATAGAGAAAATATGGCTAACATATAAGAAAGTAGTTAGAAGGGACTTACATTAGATTAATAGACTAAACTTTTAGTTTTTATTTTTAAAAATTACTAAAATAGAGACCTCACCATCATGGTTAATGACAAATACCATAATGATTTTTCAAAAAATAGATAATAAAAATCAATATGTAGAAATAGGAGGCTAGAGAGATGGCTCAGTGGTTAAGATAACTGGCTGCTGCTGTTCTTGCAGAGGATACAGATTCAATTCCTCCCACCCATGCAGGTAGATCAAATCCATCTATAAATCTAGTTTCAGGGGATCTGATGCTATTTTCTGGCCTCCACAAACACAAGTAATGTGCATGGCACACAGGCGTTCATGCTGACATTAATCACTACTACTACCACCAATTATAATGATATTGATTAATAATAAATAATTTTGAATTATAAATAATTTATAATCGAAAAATAAAGTAAATGAAACAAATAATTCACTATAAACCTCAAGAGTAGACTTAAAGTAGCAGACTAAGAAAATATCAACAAACTTGATTACAGGTCAATATAGATTTCCCAGTCTCAGGAATAAAAAAGTAAAGAAAATTTACCTAAACCTAGAAATATGTGGAGCAGCATAAAGCATATCAACATATCCCTAATAATAGTTCTTGGGAAGAAGAGAAAGACAAAAGAGTAATTCAAAGTGCTACGGGAAAATTAGTTCCAGAATTTAAAAAAATACATATATGTATATATCTGAAAATCTCATTCATTTAAAATAGACAAAATCAAATAATTCAGACTGGGAACTCATTTGAATTTTCAAATATTTGAAAGAAAAGAGAAACGTGAATTGTCAAAGTAGAAATAGTAAAATGTGTGTCTAGTTACATATAATGGTTTCTCAGTAATATTAATATATCACTTGGAAGGCTGGCACCTTTGATTTCAAGGTGCCCTTTTTACATAGTGAGTTTAATGAAATCCAGGCAAACATGAGTTACAGAATGAAACCATATCTCAAAAATAATAAATAGAAAGTAAAAAATGAGGAAGGAGAATGGGAGGGAGATAGAGAAGGAGAAAGATGATGTATTGATGGATGGAGATAGATAGATAGACAGACAGATAGATAGATAGATGATAGATAGATATTTCTTTTCTGAAAAATTGCTTCCCTTGTTCTAATTTTCTATGAATCTCTCTTCAGATTTTTCCTTTTCTAGTCTAAGGCAATATTCTGACTTCCTTTTCAGTGCAAAGTCTAGAGATTTAATGAAAGGAACTAAATTAGAATACATTTTCATACAGTAGCTTTTGACACTACCTCATATATAATAACAAAGAAAAAAATTTCATATTTACATTACATAATTCTTATTTTCTAATCCACTTTTCTAGGTAACTTCAGATCTCTCAATAATGTGGGGAATTCCCTATATCACCATAGAACCTGACAGCTCAATTCGGTACACTCTCCATGTCTGTCCCTGGAAACGTGGAATATTCACAGGTATTAAGTCCTTAATAAAATGTTACTATTTATTATATTGCTATGAGGGAAATATGGTAATGGTACATACAATTATAATCTATTGTTCTCTTTTTCGATAAATGATATAGGGGAAATCTTACTTTGTCATTTTGCTCTTTAGCAATCCAAGTAATTAGAGCTTTGAAGTATGTATTTTATAGCAAGTATTACTTCATCTTCAAGGTTTCAAATATATCTGTGGAAGAAATTCCTAGAAGTGAGATACTTAGCTAAAGGTGTGCATATTTGAAATTTAGTAGATTCATTTAAATAACTAAAGGAATTGGTATTATGAAACCCACAGTTACACAATTAACATATGGAAATAGAGTCAATGTTTAGTATGTATGATGTGTTCTATCTTTATCTCTAATAAAGTGTTTATACAAACATCCCCAGTTATACCAGAGCAGAATTATTTGATGGGAATGAGAAGGAAGAAGGTGAAAAGTGTCAGGAGCATTGTAATTAGCCAGGCATGATGATGATTGATACCTGTAATCATTGCACTTAGAATGAGAAGAAAATCTTGAATACCTGGCCAACTTCCGTTACATAGTAAAATTCTTTTCTGTTATAAAATGGTTAATAGCTAGTGCTGAATGAGTATGACTCATCTAAGTAATATTTTTTTTCAAATTAGGAGATAATTAAATGCCCCATTAGTGGACATTTCCTACTGGGAATTTGTTATATGCTCATTTGACATAATTTTAGAAGTGTATTAAGCAGGTCACTTATAATCTTCTTGTGGTCTCTAGAAGTACTGACCTCTCATTTCTGCTTGCCTTGATAAAGACTATTCATACAAAGGGACTATTGCAACATCATAAAATTTTAATGTGTGATCTTATTACAAGCATATCAATGAATTAATTTATTTTAGTGTTCCAGATAAACCAGAACATGTGGATTTATAGGAAATTTTAATTTAAACTTTCTGATTACAAATTTTCTTATTACAAATTTTTAATCACACTACTTGGGAGATTTTCTTCATTTTAGAATTTTAGTTAGTTTTCAATGAGAGATTATAAGTTGTTTATAGGTTTCACATATTATTTATTTTTCAAAGACAGGGTCTCAATACATAATAAACTCATTTAAACTTTCCAAATCTTGTCATTGAGGCCACACACCATCTCGTCCAAATTCATCATCATTTTCATAAAATAAAATTATTGATTTCCTATTATACATAAAATAATAAGTTTTATTGCTTTATGAAAAGGAATCATAAACTCAAATTGTTCAGCTGATGTAAGAAGAATTAATCAATTCCATTTAATATTTCTTTCCTGTTTGTAATCATTTTTGTTGATATTAGTAGGTTTGGTGAAGCTATAAAGGTTTTGAACATGATTTTGATAATCATATATCTGAGGTATCAGAGTGACTCAGCCCATTGACCATACACTTGTATCAACTGGTCAAAGCTAGAACATAAGTTTGTTGGTTATTGTGTACTTTACCATAACATATGCCATATAACAATAGATATGGTAGGGCTTCTGATTCCCATGAATCCATATCTCATTGTGGATCTAGATATCTAAAAATTAAGCTATGCTTTAATATATTGAAACTTTAAGTATAATCACAGGATGCAGCAAAGAGGAAGAAATGTTAATCTCAGTGTGTGTGGGAAATTGAGACTCAATAAAGAATAATGTATGAGCTGGAATTTTTATCAGTTAATATGTTTGGGAAATATATTTGAGAAAGTGAAACATTACTGAAAACAATGAATATATTTAATGTAAATCAAAAAATAAATTAATATTATGGATTATTTATGTGAATGGAATGCAGAGGGATATATAGCTAAAACTATATGCAGACTTTCCCAGGAAGAATCATATTGTATTTCTCATTTAAATGTGCTACTAAGGCTTTTTAGTATTTCTCTAAGTATTAGTTCACGCCAAAGGAAATGTTTCAACAGAGGAAACCTATAACTAATACAATTTATCGAAATGAGATTCATTTAAATACATTAAGAAGTATCAGACATAAACAGGCTAGGGTTATATCCAAGTGGTAGAGTACTTGTCTTGCACGTATGACACACTGCACATTGGTTCATACACCACCACAACCACCACCACCATAACAAAACACATACTTTAAGAATAAATGTGGAGATTTTTGGCCTCATGGCCTGAAACTGTCTCTAAAATAATACACTATGATATGTTTAGACATTCTATATTCCATGCACTTACAGTGGATAGATAGATTGGGTGGGTACATATAATGGCAGGTAGATACAGTAGATACAAGCAGAGAGATATAGTTGACACAGTGCAGATACAGTATAGTTTTACAAGACCTTAAATTAAAGACCTAAAATTAAGGACTTGTACAACTATAATATACTGATGCTTTAACTATTGTTTTGTAAAACTAAATTAAGAGGACCATATGGTAATTATTTGTCATAATAATTGATTTAGTTTGTAGCACAGCATTCTTCGTATAGTAAAATGAAAGTCAGTATCTATGATCCTCAGTAATGCAGTGGTTGTAGAAGGCAAGTGACTATCAGTGTTCAATTTCGACACTGGAACATGCATTAGCTAACAGAAGCCACACCCTTAAAGAAAACTAATTCTCATCACTCCAGAAGCCATCAACAGTCCATAGCTCATAAGCTACAGATAACTAAATCTGTGCTAGAATGCTGGCTTAATTTCTATACAAGACTTTTACTGGCAGACACAGCTGCTTTGAGTTCATGAATGTAGCAGTCCTGCCAAGATACTGTTTGCCTGTGATCTTCCCTGACCTCCAGTGTTTTACAGTTGTTACACCACTCCTCCATAGTGGTCCGTGAGCCTTAGAGACAAGTATTATATATATATATATATATATATATATATATATATATATA